>JAOTAV010032519.1:0-19717 GCA_026546445.1 Cyclargus thomasi
CATCAGCCACCATCATGGTGAATATGGGACCTATTCGGAACAATACCCTATACAACAAAGAAAAAATTTTGAAAATCCGTTCACAAACGGCGGAGCTATGCGCGAACATACATAAAAAAAAAAAATAAAAAAAAAAAATATATATTCACAGCCGAACATAATAACCTCCTCGTTTTTGGAAGTCGGTTAAAAAGCTGGAGACTTTGTTTGAATGCGCTCTACTGTCCGATATTGAAAAAATCTTTTAGCGTTAGTCCATTCTTCGAGAAAAGCTGTAAGCTATTTGATCACGCTACGACTAATGGGAGCATTAATCAATAAATGTTGCAAAGACGGGAAAATATTGTAATCTATGAAGTTACAAAAATAGGGGCTTAAAAAAGGTATTAAAATACAAGACGCGTTAAGCATAGAAATGGTGGTCTTAAATTGTCACAAATTGAGATTACATTTGATCAAAATTACTACAGGTCTAAGCGAACTCCTAAATAAAAACTCGTGTTCCGATAGTCTCCTCGTAATATCCTCGCGTAACACTTGGACGGCCAGTTATAATTTAACTGGAAGCTAACCGGAGTTCTAATGATAACCGCGACGTGCTCCATCGAAGTAACTTTTAACAGCAAGTTAGTACATTCGAAGCGGCACGTTCTCCTTAATAGTGTTGTTATAAACGTTATTACATGCTATAACTTTGAAAATAAACGAAGAAAAGTTTGTTTGTATTCATGTTAGTATATATAGGTAGTTAAATGCCTGTTTTACCGCTTATTGATATAGTTTCAGTTAGGCTATCCACAACTTTTTTGACAGATACATCATACAACATATGTCCCTTAATGTGTAAACTGACTAAAATAGTGATCTATCAAACCAAACAACTGGACGGATCAGACATAAATCGTCATGCAGGTAAATGTTATGTTCTGACTTCTACCCGTGTTGAAGATATATAGGGAATTGAAATTTTATATGAAAATACTTATTATACTACGTGCGAAAGCTGGTTTGTCGCATAAAGCCTTATATATAACTTGCTACTATAACTAGCCTATGTACTCAAAAACAAAGCTCACTATCACAAGTTTATTGCAAGACACACCCCCTTATTCATAAAAATATTTTAATAGTGTTTAGCTTATCAACATTCGTAGTCCCTTTCTAGAATATTGAAAACGTCACACGACAGAATCATAATTTTAATAAGGGTGTGAAATCTGAAACTTAATGTCATATTATTCTGATTAAGAAATAGAGTAGGTTTAGATCTGTGGTTCTTACCGGTGGTGCGCGGACAAGTTATGGTCCTTGGAAGCAGTGTCTGGTGTCAGTGTAAACAAGTTTTCTGTGAGGCCGTGGTATCAGTCCGGTCGAGCCGGCTCATTCGTGCCAAAGCATGGCTTTCCCACGGCAATGAGCATCCGTATGTGCTTAAGATCGGAAAATGTCTCACTGGTACACGCCTCCACCGGGGCTCGAACCTGCACCCTCTCGAGTACGAAGCAAAGGTACGGATGAAACTAGGCTACTAATATGAAATATGAAACTAGGCTACTAATATGAAATATGAAACTAGGCTACGAATAAAAGAAAGTGTTTTGTGGTCTAGGCAACTTTGACAAAATAATTTTACGTTAAAACCTGGCTTATCTCGTATCTATTATTCACTAACCAACAAAAAACTTGTCCCAATACGCAAATTGAAATAATCATGACAAATATTGTCGTTTGTACGGAAAAGCCAATATTATTTTAATTACCAATAATTTGCACTTAAAATTTATTTAAATATTAATTTCCCCACTGCACTGTGGACTTTCACCACAATCGGAAAATTTCGCTTTTAATGTTTGTTCGAGGAAATACTTGTTCAAGCAATAAAATACTATAGTAATTTAACTTTTCATTAAAAAACATTGATTGTAAAACTATGTTTAGTGGTAAAGCTAACTAATAATTTCGAAAAAGTTTGTACTTTACATATACAAATTGTACTGTAAGAGTAACAACGCTAAAAGAGCAATTTTTTTAGCGTCAAGTGCTTTTACCCTTATATGAAATTTGTATATTGTATCTAACAATAGTTAAAAATAACGTCACTCCATCAGCGCTGTCATTTTCACAGTCAACTGAAAATAGCTGTAACTTCAAGTAGTAGAATTTATCGCGCTATAAAATTGAATAAACCTTAATTTTTTCCGTACCAAAAGAAGTAGCCGCCATGGGAGAGCAGTGCTTGGGCACGAATGGGCCGGCTCGACCGGAGTGATACCACGACCTCACAGAAAACTGGCGTGAAGCGGCGTTGTGCTGCGTTTCGTCCAGTGAGTGAGTTTACCTGTGTCCCAACATCCCTAGTACCCTATCTCTATTCCCATTCCCTCATAAAAAAGCCGACAATACACTTGTGATTTTTCGGATATTGCGAGTGTCCATGAGCTACCGCAATTACTTACTATCAGGTAACCCGTCAGCTCGTTTGCCCCATAAATATCATTAAAAAGACTTGCGTACTATTCTGAATCGACGAGACAAAGTTATACTCTCCCTAGTCCCGACGCGCACCTGTATAAAGCAGGTCAAGCAGATTTTCCAGATCAACACAATAACGTCCCACGGTCCCGGCGCTGAACAACAATAATACCCTCCTTATTGGAACCAGGTTAACGAGCATAACCTCATAATCTTGTAAGCCATGAGCCTTCTAAAACTGGAGCACATCTTTCGCCAGGGAGCACTAGAAAAGCTACAAGGAAACATTCAGCTTATTCTGCTTTTGTTAGCGCTCAAAATACTAACAAATTTAGCTATTGTTGACTTCAACTACTGCCCTTTCGAAATGGTCACTTAGTAAAATTACAAACAATAATACATTTTGTCATTCTTCGTGCAAATAAATACTAATTTTGGCAAACAGTAATTTCACAATCAATTGAAATTGATTTTAAAGTATAGGGTATTGTGCAACTAGTGTAAGAAGTTGTGGGCAAATTAAGTCGTAGATTCACTCGCAATAGACACCTTCGCACGAGTTGCACATAATATTTTTTATTACGAATGCGGGGAAAGTAATATCTTCGCGAATACTTGTCGGGTCGAAAAGACGCTAATTGCCCAAATCACAATTATTACAAAAGTTTTGAGTAAATTTAATACCATTTTATGTGCGACAAGTAAACTTCACACATAAAAAACCTTGAAATGAAAATAGAAGTCCTTTAATCTTTATTCATTCTGGACCATTTGACATATTGGCCGGCTAGTAGAAAAAAGTGTGATATTTGGATAGAATAGTGTGCCCAATAGTTACGGCGTTTTAAGACATTAAAAAAGTAGATTTCATCAGATTACCAAAAAACACTTCCTGATGGCATATGGGCATAAGAAAAACCCGCTTTTGCACAAATATGTTAGATAGAAGAAATAAATTCTACGGCCTTACGAAAAATCTACTTAAAATGTTCCACTGTGTTGTGACGATTACAATGACCAGAGGCGCAATGTACCTGGCTGATATCGTTTTGTTTGAACCCGCTTATCTCAGGTACTACTAGTTAGTAGCCAGAATTGAAAAATTATTTTTATGTTGGTTAGTCCATTCATGGAGGAAGACTATTAGGCTATATAATATCACATTACGACCAAAAGAAGACGAGCAGTAATCAAAAAATGTTGTCAAAACGGCATATTTTATAAATAACATCTTCCATTTAGGACCAATTAGTAAAATTACCAGCCAAAAAAAACATGTAATATTTGGTTACAGCCGGCTATTGTAAGAAGTTTTTATTATGGCACCAAACTTGTGTCTCCAATGGTACAAGCAATCGAAAGCGTCCGATTAATCGTTCGGGCATAAAAATTCTTTGAACGAGCTACAACGACTACGGGGCTTAAGTTATGCAAATTTATATCAAAAGTACTGAAAATTCTGAAATAAAACTATTATTAAAAATAAGAACAAATCACACTTAAATTAGTTTAAATTAATCATTAAAAGTGCTGTAGCCGGGGACAAACTACTGTGTTATTCACTACAGGACACAGGAAGATCTACCGAAACCACGTTTTTCACCGCATGCGGCACTTTAAATTATTAAGTTATAGGTTCTTATTTTTTTTTTCTTTTTAGATTTTTAAACAGTCGGGTATTTTTAAATAGTTTCATTGTACTTTTAACTTATTCATTTACATTCGCGATTCGCACTTGGCCAGTTCCAAGTAAACGAGTAATTACTCGAACATAACGCGTCAAGTTTAATCCCGAGTTTGTTCGTATTAATCCAACACGTCTCCATCTGTCGGGTGTTTAATCTTCAAGTGTTCGAGGAGTTCAAATTGAGGCAATTAATATGTTTGTTGGAATTCTCATAAAACTCAAACACATTGATATTTCCACACTCATCAAGACTCACGACAAGTTTGAACGAAGTTTTATCGTTCGAAAACAATTTCAAAAGGTGTTTCGACTTATACAGTTTATGAGGAATGTGTAAGGCTCTTAAAGTTGTGTAATAAAATGTTATTTATATCTTTTATATGTATAAAAAAGTCCGGTTAGAAAGGTCTGGAGTTCCACGAGGTTTATAGCAAAAAAAAAACAGGAAAATTTTCATGAGGAAAGTTATCACGCGGACGGAGTCGCGAACAACAGCTTGTCATTATGTAAAATCCTTTGTCCTGAGCTATATGCATTTAGGAATCATCATACAGCCTACAACACATAATGTTTGTATGAAATTACTTCTTAATGCGAGCGAAGCCGCGGGAAAAAGTTAGTAGATTATAAAACATAACATTACCCGAAATTTGACCATAATTTTGATCTAATATCATTGTTTACGACATTAAAAATATATATGTCACACGAGATCATAAAAGTACTTACGGGGTACCCCAGTGGGGTATCTTTTGTCGCGTTATATATGACAGGCTTTTTATTATTCCGCCGTTGTCCAGGGTTGCGAGGATCAAATTTTGAATACTTCAACGAGTTGGTTTTTACGCTTTTACGTAATTAAATGCGTAACGCTAAATTTATTAGCCATTTCAGTCTGACTTACGAGTGTTTTGAGGCTTAAATGTTATGAATATATTTGCATACTTGTGGCACGATTAATATACAAGGGAGACGTTTAAATAACAATGTAATATGTGTAAGATGATAAATAGTTTCAGCTCTATCATAATATTATAATGGGTATTTATATAACACGTAGAACCCGATGTCCTATATAATGAATCATACAGTAGGTTATTTGATCGTTTATTTAATTAAAATTGTCAAAAATCATGACTATTTTGACAACTGTTGTGGTGAATTTTTAATTTTGTACCTTTCAACATAGGAAGGAGGGGGAAGCGGATCCGTTTAAAAACCCGTTTCGTACAATTGAAAAACAAAAGAATACAAATATGCGTATTAACAAAAACTATGCCAAAAATAACCTTTCTACAAAAAGAGTTAAAATCCCACCAAAACATCTTGTAAAAAAATAGGCCAAGTCTCGATTAAACTACCTGCTTGTCTCTAAAAGTAATGATCTAGACAAAGGCGTGCCAATTTAAAGGTTCCTTATTGCCACTTGTTTGTTGTTATAATATCTTATAGCCAGTATAGCCAGGCGTTTAATATTAATTATAATAATAAACAAATTGTAGTTTTTTGAAAGGAGCCTTTGACTTGGCGTGCCTTTATCAAGATTTCATTACTTTTAGAGATAAACAAGAAACTTAATCGAGACTTGGCCTGCTTTTTTACAGAATGTTTTTAGTGGGATTGATTTCACAAGTTTCCGTTATATGAAATCAGGCTTCTAAATGTATCCGTCCAATTCATCCGATCAAGTATAAAATAATAGGGTCGCTGGGTATGATAACTGCATACTTTTTTCTGATTTGCTTCCGTGGAAATTAAACAAGAATATTAAGTTTCTGGTGTGGGAGAGCTATGCTTCGACACGAATTGGCCGGCTCGACTGGCGTGAAATGTCAATGCGCTGTGTTTCGTCCAGTGAGTCTGCCGGAGGCCCGACTTAATACACCTGGGTATGAGGTCTTAATATCCCTGTTCCCGTAGCCTACTCCTTCAAGGCCGGCGCACTCTCAACGCTTCTGTTGTTTGTTGTTCTGTTGTTGTTGCCACCAGGTGATGGCTCCGTCTGCTCGCTTTGCCCCCTAATTCTCAAAAAAAAATGTCGTAACTTCACTCAGTAGAGCCGCGTGTAAAACCTAGTATTGCATAACCACTGAACGCCTACACTCGAACTCGGGCCAAAGTAATTCCCACCTCCGTCTTTCAAATCAGTCAGACCATTCGTCTCGGGGGTCGTACTCTGAAACTGTTTTAAGACTCAAAAAAAACGAATCGAAATGCCTCGTCTCTTACAAACAAATCCAAATTAAAAAATATTTTATTCGACGTAATAACAAAAACTTTTCCGAACCTTCTAACTACGGTGCCTACCACCGATTCGGGAAATAACCCAGCGAGATGAACCGGCGTAAGAAACACGCACGGGTCGTGAAACGTTGAAAATGACGTTGCTAAATCCGATTCTCGCTGCTCTATTAAAAAAATTCACTTTATGGCATGCCGGCTCGACCGGAGTGATACCACAGCCTCACAGAAAACTGGCGTGAAACGTCGTTGTGCTGTGTTTCGTTTAGTGGGTAGGTTTACCGGCAGCCAAACTTTCTTTTCCCCCAACCTCTATTCCCTCATAAAGGCCGGCGACGCACTTGCGACTCTTCGGATGTATCCATGGGCGACGGCAGGTGCTTATCATCAGGTAACCCGTCTGCTCGCTTGCCCCCTAAATATCATAAAAAATAATGATAGTAAGAAATAGGTTTTTTTTTAACTAGTTAGTTTATTTGATTATCACGCGGGAACCGTACATTTTCCCGGGATAAAAACTATTCTATATGTTGCTTAGACCTAATGACTATTTAATCGTTAGAGAGAAGGAAGGATAAACAAACAAATCACTTTCCCATTTAAAATATTAGTAAGGATTGTGTGTGAGAGAGAGTAGATGGGCCGCTTGAGAGTAGACCTCCAGTGTTAGTAGAGTTGGCCGATTGCCATGGGAGATGATTCATTATCAGGATATTATTGCGAACTTCCGAACGCTAATGCGTTATAGATCTGACTCGAGTTTAGTGTCTGCGGATATCGTTAGTTTATGATCATCCAGGACAGTACTTTTCGAGCGTTTTGGTGGAAAAAAACCATTTTGAAAAACGTCAATTTTGAACCTGCACAGAATACATTTTAGCAGCCACTGTAGCAAAAAGAGTTTTAATCGAATCCCGTATAAAAGTTTTAGAGGACCCCAGGGCTCCAAGAATGGCTGGTCTAAATCCTCACCAGTTAGGGCGCACTTAAAATTAGAATCATAATGATTAGAAATAGTGATGAATTTTAGAGATAAACTTATTCTTTATCAATCTGTCACTTTGTCTTTTTGACTTAAGAAAAGATCTTTCTTATAATTTCCCTACTAACATGTCTGGTTTACACGTATTAAGTTGATAAGTAGTAATCAAAATTTTTACTTAACCTTAAGTTTTTAACTTCATGTTAACACAAAATCTAATAGCAAGTGGGAAGTTAAATCACTTAAAATGAAGTTAAAATTTATTTAACTACTTATCTAATTAATACGTGTAAACCAGACAATAGGGAATATGCATAATTATTAAATATATCTTTATTGAAAAACGATGTAGTCTAATCAAGAATTTAATAAAAGGTAACAACAAAGTTACAAGCCTTTGAAGTGGTCAATTAGAAAGAGAGATCCGATATTGATTGTGACGTCAAAATGTATAACCTTCATACTAAACTACGTTTTGAGAGAAATGTATAAGCTTCATACTAAACTACGTTTTGAGAGAAATGTATAAGCTTCATACTAAACTACGTTTTGAGAGAAAGAGATGGATAGAAAAGGTAAAACGCAATATCTTACTTATTTCTCCACAGAATTTAGATATTTTTGTCAATCTGTATATCTAGTCCATTATCATAATAATTTGCATTCAATAAGTTTTTTTTTACACGCATCTTCCCTATTGTGAAGGACTGTTAATGAAATAGAAATTACCATTTTGATTGTAGCTTCATTTCGCGCTAATCATTATTTCTCGAAACAGAAATATCAAGAAACCACAACGCCCAATAAAGTTTCGTTAATAACGGAGTTGTTGGAAAAAATTCCCTTTTATCTCGGAGATAATTAGCGAGGAAGCCCGCGGCGCTGCGGTCAGGTTGATTCGGCTACGTCAAATATTAATTAATCAATAGGACGGGGCAGACAAAATTTTGTACGAAACGCTAAGCACGAGTTGTAGATACAATAAAATAAGCACAACTTCAGATGAAAGTGTGATCACTGATCATGAATTATTTCTTTATCCGCCGTGCGCTTTTCACGTAATGTCTTGTTTACACGTATTAAGTAGATACTCGTAAGTGGGTAACTAAATTTTTACAAAATTTTAAGTGTAGGTCCAAACGTATTCCACTAGTTAAGCTCTTTGGTTGACACAAAATGGACGATTAACAATGTACTGAAGTCGTAAATTCTGTCATTAAATTTGTTATTGATGAGGTTTTGGAGGAATTAATTATTGAAATACCTACTAAAAGGAGCACGATAAAAAACTGTAGCCGAATACGCCGCTACATTTTGAATTTAACTAAATTGTGCTGAAATATACCTGCGTGTCAAGTGACAGACCGCGCTTACCAACTTAACAGAAAAAATTCTTGTTAACTAGTTAAATAGTAACTAAATTTTAACTTGTAACTCGCTATTAAATTTTGTGTTGCTATGCAATTAAGTCACTTGAAATTTAGTTACCTACTTATCTTCCTAATACGTGTAAACAAGACATAACTGCCACCATCAGGAGAATTCTAGAATGAACTATCGCCAGCAGTACTTCAGGACCGATATACACACTCTTAAAACGCCATCAATGCACCTTCAACTCCTGTGATCTGCGAGACTTGTTTCCTTTTTTTTTTCTCTTTATTTAGGAACAAAAAACAGTTGTATGTTAATAACTTACATAATAACACAATTACCTAAAATTAGAATATATAAACATATAACCCACGACATTGTTCACAGATTTATAAAACAGTAGTACAGCGCTTAGAATATAAACAAATTGAAAAATTAATACAGAAGAGACAAAACAGCAATAACTAAATAAAAAAAAATTAACGAACTTACTATAATATTAAAAACTTAAAGATAATTTACCTGCTAACAAAAATAAATAAAAAATTTCCCCCATATTTTATATTAAAAATTTGAGACGATTTCTGAAAGAGAAGCTACTACTTTCGTCAAACCGCCTTCTAGAATTCTATTGTCTTGATCTTGTGCTAAAAAGAACACATTTAAAAACAACAAATACCATGCGTTGTTGACAATGATGATGGCGATCGATGACACACACGAAAGATAAACAGACGGACAAATACACATCTATATAAAGCCACAGTAGAATAGCTATCGATTTAATCAAGTAAGTCTTATATCTGTTTACCATGCGCCAATATCCTTTAGTATATGAGCCTGTGTGTATGGACCATGGAGCCTAGGGTCCGTACTCAGAAAACGTGTTAAGGCGAGGATTTCCAGCGCGCTTTTCCTGAGAGCTTGGCGGGCGCACAGCGAGGGAGTAAAATAAACATTTTGGGACAATGTTTGGATAATTTAAAAGATAGACAGTTTTTATATACTTAAAATTTGTATATGATTTAACATATAACGAAAAAACTTAGAGATTTATTAGGGGTTGTTTTTGTTATTTTTTTATCGACTCAACTATCAGCTGTCTCGTGATCTGTGACTGTAATCCTCGAAAATGCTATATATTTTAATCAGTAAGAACTATTGACAAACTATACTGTAAAACAACTTCAAATGGGGTGTTCGGATGCGTTTTTTCGGAAATCATCGCTCAAATTACTTTGATATCGTCAATATCGTCATAATTACCATGACTCATAACCGTCGTCACATAATCAAGTCACCATTATTTAAGATAATAATTATTTTGTCACTTGTCAAACGATTCGTCACGCCACAAGGCGCGCCACAACAACATGTTGTCGGCGGGCTAGGTCTTTGGCTTCACTTACACGATACTTACTGTTGGCGGGTTGGGTGTGCGGTAGAGCACTTTTTAAAAAAATAAAGGGCAAACGAGTAAGCGGGTTACCTGATAGAAAGCAACTACCGTCGCCCATAGATACTCACAACATCAAAAGTCGCAGGTACGTTGCCGGCCTTTTAAGTACAATCAGAGAAGTTGAAACAGATACAGATCGTAGATCTAAGTAATTTGGACGGGTTATGTCAAACTCAGCCGACCGATCATGACTTACATGGAATTGACATATTCCGACCAAATAACTTAGGTCCGTTAACTGGCTCTCTTTCAATTTCACCTATTGTACGTTAAAAATAATTGTAAAACAAAACAAAGAAAATACCTTCGTAGTAACCGATACAGATGAACGTATTCATAAACATTCATTACGAATGTTTTCCAATAAAAAGTAATTCCATATGTTTTACTTCTCAGGCAATACTACCGAGCGTCGATATGCTCCGTCGACATTCAACACGACGACTCCCTTATTAAATTTGTTTTTAGAGGCCAATACATTTCGATATTAGCTTAATTACCGCGAACGACGCGGCGGGACGCCCGGCCGAGCCCGCCGTTCGCGAGCAAAAATTTGATGCAGTACAATTTAATAAAGAAATACTTCGAAAGCGTAGCTCGCATTTCAGTATTTCACATTTCATTCGCTGTATGCTGCGAATTTTTCGAGCGTCGATGGTTTTTTACCGATGCATCGGCGGCATCGTCTAAGTCGTGGGTGGGTATTTAAATGGGGTTTATTTTCACTCTCGTCCGAATTCGTCAGTTTTGTCGCACGTGCGTGCCCGGGCCATTCATCCCCCGCCCTGCTGCCGTCGGCGGGGGGCCCGCGAGGGGGCGGGCGGGCGTATAGCCTGCGCGCGCAGGGATCGATACGGCGGCGCGGGCAGTGGCCGGCCAGCCGCGTGACGCGCCGCACGCCCATGACCAGGCACAGATGACGGAGCCCGCCGCCGTCGCAGCACCGCAGCGCCCCCAGCACCGCCCTGCCCACTGGCACGACCAGGTACGATCGATGCCGCCCCCCGCGTCCCGGATGTCGGGACACCGTGTCGAACGTCTCAGATCAAATCCAGGGGCCGAGTCACTCGTTCTAATGATGTATGAAGAATCAACCTCACTCTTTAAGTCCCATCGAATATAAAATGTGTTATCAGTTATTCTGTATGTCTCGGATGTTATACCGGGGCCCGAGTTACTCGAATGTGCTGGTGTATGCGCTCTACAATCGTCCGATTATTTAGGTGTAGATCGAAGCAACTATGATATCAAAACTACTTTGTCCGCGTATCGAACATGAGTAGTGAACGCCGCTGGGAATGTGATTTAATTGATCGTTAATTTTAAATGTGTACACGACGTGGACTAATGACCATGTGGTGTGCTGCCCCAGCTGGGACGTGCTGACTGCTTTAATCGATATACCCAAACTCTAATGTCAAGTATATTTCGTGTGCGAGCGCGCCGCCCTGCGCCTTTTGCGACGGTGATAGGAAACTGTAAAGTCCTCACAACATCCTATCAACACAGTGATATTACAAAGAATACGGAGATAAAAAATTAACAAAAAAGGTTTTTTATTTCATTTACTCAGTTCATTTCGTTCGTAATAAAATATTTTATGATAATTGAATCACTTGAGACATAACACTGTCGAGTTTACGAGCATTTTTAATAAGCGACGTGCTCTTAAGGGGTGTTAAACCTTTTTAATTCTGCGCGAACAGTCGCGGCCAGCTTGGACTTCTAAAAAGCCTTCATTACGTGATAGACGCCTTTAAATTTATTACTCCTTGCTGCGTTTAATAAGCAAACCTTTTTTTTTTTCAAATTAAACGCAAGGATTAAAAGTAATTAGAGGCCCTTATGTTTTAAGTAAATAGTGGTAAAACTTCATCAATGGGCTTATTGAAATTTTTGTTTGAAATGTAAATAATAATAATCATAACTTAATAGTTTATTGCATTTTGTTTGCTTCATTAATTTAAAAATATCATGTTGTAAGGACTTGAATGTGTTTTCACCGAACTTAAGACAACGGCGCGGTGCCGCTCTGTATTGACATGAAAAATCTCACTTTTATATGTTGAAGCGACACTCACAAAGAAATTTAATCTTGTTATTTCTTAATAATCTACAATTAATTAATTCAGAAAGTTTCATCATAACATAAACACTCGAAAACTTTTATACTAAATATTTATATGAAATAACAGTATAGGTAAGTTGGAATTTCATTTATATGTTTGTCTTCAATAACCATGTAATATTTTCATACAACTGATGTTATTAATACTATTCTAAAAGACAGTGCAACATAAGATAGTATTGTTTTAAAGTATCTTCATATCCCTTTTTTACACCAAGAAATGCATTAACGCATTCCGCGGGGTGTGTTGGACTTGCTGTAGTTGGCAGGATGTCATTGACCTCAGCCCTACCCACTAAAACTTGGTGGTGCACCCTCTCTCCGATGACGAAGCCACCATCTACATATCCCTACAACATAAACAATTACTAAAGTGATAATACCTCATATTGTGTACTAATACACAATGAGTGCAAAAAATAACGAAATAGTAAACTGTTACTGATTTATATTGAACCATACGCGGAATGCTCGTAGTCATGTCTACGCTACTACGAGAGTGTAGTGTCGTAGCAGTGAAGTAAGTACATACCGCTGAATTGCCGGTGAATATTTAGCCTATGTTAACATAACAACAACAACTTTATTGCTCTAATATAAATCTTTTAGATGTTGGATGGATTTTAAGTTGTTTGCACATGCCTAGGTCTAGTGCAGCTTTGGCTATTTACAATTTATTGTTGGATGGTGATAAGCAAATTTAATGGTGGTGGATACGATGGGTTTAACGTGTCTTATTGACAAAAGCCTCCAAAAAATAGATAATAAAAAAAAGGAAAAAACCAGTGAGAATGAAATTAAAATTTAAAAAGAGAATCGCCACGAAAAAATAATGGTATTAGCCAATAATTCTAAAAATAAAATTAAAAACTCACCTTCCAACGGGTATGGCGAAGTAGAAGAACGCGAGCATCTTGGAGCGGACGCCGCCGACGAAGAGGTCGCTGATGATGGTGGGCGCGATAGTGGAGTACGACGCCTCACCGATACCCACCAGACCGCGGAACAGCAGGAAAGACTTGTACTCCTGATGGAATAGAAATCGGTTAGATTAGATCAAACGCATCCGTGGTCTACTGGTACGTAGCGTGGCTCTCTTAATTCAGACGTCTTTGGTGCGGTTCCCGCGTTGGAATCGTGTTGTTTCCAAGTTTGCAATAACAAAATATGCAATAAGATGATCCATGCGTTGGATGGTCATGTAAAGTCGGCCCAGTGTCTAATCTCTTTAAATTACTTCTGTCACTTATTATTAGTATTATATTTATGTATTGCTCATAAGCTTGCTATAAGTGGAACTCTACTCACAGGCATAAACGACCCAACCAGCGTCGTCAAGCTCCACAGGGCGACGCCAAACGACATGATATACCGCCGGGAGTAGCGGTCGCCGAGGTAGCCGAATATCGGGGCGAACACCATGTAGGCCACCACAAACACCGTCTGTATGAGACCGGCCTTGTCATCCTCTATACTGAAGGCGGTTTTCACGTTGTCTAGCACACCTGAAAATAAATAGAAAAAAAGTCAAATTCCTGATGACATTTTCATGTACGATGATTGTGCGATGTACGATGACTGTGCAAAAATCTCAGTAAGATTGCTGGATGGGTTAAAGTTTGTCTAACATTACAAAACGTTTAAAGGTTTAATAAATGTGTAAGCATATTGTACAGTATCTTATCGAGTTAAATTTATTTTACTTAATATGCATATTTTGTCTCACTTCTTGGCGAAGTGTGTAAGCACGATCGTAACATTTCTCTAACTTAATTACTTAACGCTAAAAATTGGTGAAACGCGATGCAAACTTCAATTGGCTGTTGGCCTAAAACTGGCAACAGTTTTGTGTTTCGGAAAAATAAAGTGCCGTGGTGCCAGCAGGACTGCAATTTTGTCGTGACTCACTTTCGGCCTTGAACTGCGCTGCAGTCAACGATCAATAGTGAGTCCAACGAATTTTTATTACTAAGCTTCCTTCGACAGGCGTCTTCTAAAAGATTTTTGGACCGCTATGTTGTAATAAAAAATGAGCCTTCAACATGAGGACTAGGGGGTTATTATGACCATTACAAACATGCATGGTTCCA
Source organism: Cyclargus thomasi (assembly GCA_026546445.1). Lineage (NCBI taxonomy): Eukaryota > Metazoa > Arthropoda > Insecta > Lepidoptera > Lycaenidae > Cyclargus > Cyclargus thomasi. Next base: position 14,434 of record JAOTAV010032519.1, read on the forward strand.
GGCAATTCAATATACGGCCAACAATTGCCGTGTTCTTTTTTCGTATTACAATGTATTATTAGAATAATAACTGAATTAAAACTAGTTTGGTTGCCTATGAATGGATTTCAAACGTTTTAGTGACATTAGGAAACGTCAAACTTCACGTATTTAGTATCACGTGACGGCTGACTGGCTGGACTTGGCTGGGAATAAGAGGTTATAATAACCCCCCAGTACTTTTCCTGATAAAAATAGCATGAATGACAAGTAAGAGTCAAATGATAATGAAGATTTATAGCGTAGATGACAGAGTAACCTGACCCCTACTTGATAGCTGATACCTCTAATCATCTCCGTAATTGATAACTGCTAGCTTTACCTTATAAATAGCCTGGCCCTTAAAATTTATATAAACAGATCACATATTTTAGAAAAAAAAAGGATATAAGATTTTGTTTCAAACATAATTCATAGCTTTTAATGAAAATTACCGTAACATGCTTTGACATTTATGAGTCACTATGCAATTTCAGTCGGATTTTCGTAACCTCATAATGCTAAAATATCATCGTCGGTCGTAATTTTCTCATAAAATCATGTCAGTGAAAGGAGTTTTTTTACGAGCGTCTCATAACGAAGTGTAACCGACCTTGAGAAGGTGAGTGACCGTCTGCCATTTGTGAAAAGCAACATGTTCCGGGACACTCAAGTCAATCACAATATTCGCAAGATGAAAAAAAAAACTATTAATGTTTTAATAGCATCCATTAAGTGTTTCGTTTTAAATTGCAAAAAATGTTTTTAATTCGTCATAAGGCGAAAGATAACAGAGGAAGCCAGAGCTGTAAGTTTTGTTTTAACAATAGCGAAAGAAGTAAAAGAAAGATGCCAAGAGAACCAAACAGTTCAAGAGTCTGCCAAAATGTCTGGCCATGAAGCTACAAGTGTTTGTTTAGTCTAAACCCTATCTATCGATTACAACAAAGTGGCTTAATACCCACGCTTTGATAATGTTATCTGGTTCGCGAATTCCGCTAGCATCTGTATTATAGTGAACGTACTTTACAAACTGGTACTAGGCTAAATCCAAATGAATTGTTTATTACTTTCACCCTTTAAGAATTGTAAAATGTTTGCTGATCTCTTAAACTCAGATTAAGAAGTTCACCGTGATTTAAACAAAAGATTTCGAGGCGAAGATGTTTTAAATTTTTATGAGTATAAGAGCCTGTTTCACCGCTTAGTGATAAAGTTTCTGTTAGGCCATCCACAACTTTTTTACTGATTCTCCATACAACATCTGTCAAAGTTGTCGATAGACTATATGTAAGCGGTAAACAGGCCCCTCTACTATATTTAGCACGAATATCTACAAAAAGAAGTGCCCTAAAGAATGCTGGTACCTAATTCATCATGTCTGACACTTGAGATACGGGCGATAGAAGGTTCTACCAAAACCGGTCTCAAGGGTAAACATCCACAGGAGTGGTCCGAGGTTCGCAAACTTGCAGAACAAACACAGACGTCCGATAAGGAGTTATTGATAAGGGGTACGAAGGGATAAAATGGATAAATGGATTTCCGTCAGCTCTAGAAAAAGTCGGTCTTGCTAAAATTGCTAGCGTGAATAAAGTACAAACTAGTTATTTCACTGGAATATATTAATTTTTAATAAATTAATGCTATATCTTGAATATTTAGAACTGGTGAACAACAATGTATTCAACTACCCAACATAAACTCTGTATCTAATTATAGTGATTTTATTCATTACGAATGTTAAGAAGCAAAACGCTGACGCATTCTGACTTCACCGCCAGGATGTGCTAAGTTCAAGACTAAAGTTAAAATACGATTCCAGCGACCATATTTGAAATGAAACATAAAACTTTGTTTTTATGTATAAGATTGTAACAACGAAATGTGTAAGATATTTAAGATTAAAAATATGATTTATAAACAACGTATCCATTTCTATTTAAAGAACCTTCCGAAAGAACTCCGAAAGGAACGGAAACCGTGACGCACTCCATTCATTTTAGGCGTTATTTTTACTCCAATTAATTCTACTTGATTACGTTTCTAAAATTACGATAGTAGCATTCTTAGAATTACCAGACTGTTATACGAAAGCGACCACCCCCACGTTTGTTTCAGAAAAAATGTGACCTTTAACTAATTTTTCTTATCAATAAGTTAGCTTATTTTTTGTGGATTCTTCATCTACACCTTCAAATCATTAGATGCAAGCTAAGGAATACTGTCAGTAGTAGTATTTTACTAGTCACTACTCATTTAGCACCGCTGACATTCTATTCAGTTTTAGCCTCGCGTCTCGCGTCTTTTATTATTTTGTCGTGTCCATAAATCATTTCATTGTACACATAAGCCCCACCTCCAACCCCAACTAAACAATATTCTTTATCGCTTTTGTAACGACCGTGTATAAAATCAACACGTTCCGTTCGTAAAAAGGACGTGATGAATAAAATATTGATCGTAATAATGGAATAGACAATAAATACTTTATGTCTAATAATAATATTTATTTAACAATGGATCCAAACAAATAAGTGTTAAAACTAGCTGAATCATAGTAAAATAGGAACAAGTAGATTTAGAAGATAATGGACATCGAAGAGTAGCGAAGCGTGTAGAGATAACTGATAAGCACTGAAGTGCATCGAACATTGTCTTTAAAACAAGACAGATAGATTACACGGAAAGGACAATAGCAGAGGTTAAAACGAAACAAAAGCGCTAAAGACGATGATCATAATACTATAGGTTTAGATTTATCAGTATCTAAAATCTTTATATCCTAAATTCGATTATAGTAGAAGCTTACGGTACATAAATCAACATTGTTGAATCGCATTTTGACCTGGACAAACTAATGAAATCCAATGAAAAGCCCTCAGTGAAAACTACCTACCATTTTTTAAGCTCACAAGAACGTGAAATTTTATTTCTCAACCGTTCCCAATCGATAAATGTTATTAATTGACATTTTACGTTTAAAACTTTCGACTTAACTTGGCGAAATTTAACAAAATTACGAGCAATCGAAAAACTTTATGTGCAAGTAGTAACATTGTTCTTGAATTCATTTCTAGCGAGGCAACCTACTTAGCATTCGAATAAAGAACGGTGAGAGATGGTTTACATAAAATATGAATATTGCGGTAATGCAGTATTAAGTACAGACTACAGACCGCTGAATCTTGCGAAACTGCGGTTAATACTCGTATGTAATTTCAATAATTAGGTCCTAGAAACTTAAGTTTCCGTAAATCAAATCGGCATTTTCGTCAGCCAACCATTTCTTAGGTTTCTCTTTTTAGTTATCCAGTCGAGGAAGTAGGAAGACTGGGTCCTTCCTAGATGCACGGGAGAGCTGCCAAAACTTGTGAATTATGCGCAACAAATAATTAAATTTAATGAAGATTGAAGACTCGGCAATGTAGAATTTGCTATAATGTCCTTCAGAATTTAGTGGACTGGGAATAAAATTTCCTTTAAAATTGGCTTTTACACAAAGCACCTTTATATCAAACTGCGGAAGAAAAGGGGACTGCCTTTCTAGTTAAATATGTGAAACTTACCAGGATATGTAAAGATTTGTTTAGAACTTATTATAATAGACGTTATTATTAATATTGACGTAATTTTTAACATTATTATTAATATTGACGTAATTTTTAACATTATTCATGTGAAATAAAAATTTTGATTCAATAAATTTACTTTATACATGGACATCAATTTTGAACCTTTACCTAACCCTACTTTCATTTCTTGATATGTATTTTTTATTTGGAATGCGTGAAAAATGAATTCGACGATCATGGTTGTGAAAGGTAAAAACTATTTGTCGAGTTGCATTCACTCGCAACAAAATGGTCATAGAAAGCTGTTACAAGTATGTTACTTTTAATGCGATATGATGTGGTAAGTATTTATTCTCAAAAGTTGTCTTTTTTTATTATCTAATTTTTGGGGGATTTTGTCAATAAGACATGTCAACCATAAGTTGTCTTGGAATTCGGTCTGACACAATATTATATTTATTTTCTAAAATAATTTTCCAATACTTAGAAAATTCTGGCTTGCTTGACGTTATGTCAAAACAAAGATTTTCAGATGAAAAAAAATCCCGTTAGTCAGAATTGGTGTGCAGTAATTTCCACGATTTCCACGGATAGTTATATTTTTATATTAGAGAAAAAAAACTAGGAAGTATAAGGAACTAAACACTCCAATCGATCTAAGTATCAGGATATACATTATACACACATGCTAAGCTAACTAATGCGACTTGAGTAAGTACCGAGTACAAACCTTCTTTAAATAATATTAACGAATTACAAAAAATTAAAAAATGCCATCCATCAACCTGATAATTAAAGGACAGAAATGCCTGCTTCATTATTTAGGCAAGGTCAGACATGATAACTTTAACGATAAAGGTGTTATTGGGGTCAAAACGAACAAAACAGCTTGTTAGGCTCAAATGTTTATTGTGATGGCACAATCTACTATTTAGTCACAAGTCACAACTATCGATGACCTTAACCGCTCACGTAAAATCGCGTGGCGGGAAACGTCAGAGCTACGTCACGCGAAATCGTGTCATACGTGGCAGCACAATCGCACCACGCGCGCTTCGCTGCGCCCGCATCACGCCACCTCGCGAGCCAATAGCAGCGCCGACCTCACTCGCGATGGGAACTCCCACAGAAAACACCGTGTCGATTACATGGCGATTTACGATACCAATTATGACTTGTGTTTTTTAAAATATTTCATCATGAGACAGAAATTGGGAACAAAACAAACAATATTGATATCGTTCAGGAATTCGATTTCAAATTAGCGGCGAGCGTTTGTAACGATAAAATGCTAGAATGATAAATGTGTAACGAGCATGATGCAATTATTGTCGAGTCGGCATAACATAGTTTAGTTAATTGCTGATCAATTTTCAAGGTCGGATGATTGCACTGGACGATGACAATAGACATCTCACACCAGACGCCGCGTAACCTCGTTTAGAAGTGCTATTTTTGTCTAATGACAAAAAAACCGATAACTCAAGAATATTATCTCAGATTTTAGATAAGCTTTATAAGCTGTGTTGAGGGGCTCTACAGTCTACAACTCGGATGAAATTTCAATCTAGATATATAAAAATGAAACCAATTTTCCTTGGTCACGGCATCACACGTGTAAGACTGGACGGATTTCACTAATTCTTTTTTTGTTGTATTTGTTATTATTAGGAGAAGGTTCTTACGGAAAA
>JAOTAV010032530.1:0-19714 GCA_026546445.1 Cyclargus thomasi
GATAGCTCAGGTACACAATATAAAGTAGTGCATCATTTATACGCTAAGGCGGTACGAAGTTCGCCGGGTCAGCTAGTTATATATATATTTTTGGAATTTTTCTTTTTTTTTAGTTCTTTTAACCCCGCTTAATATCGCAAGCCAGTTCTGTAGTCAGTCTAAACTCTCAATCGTATTCGTATGTAATAGAAGAGATACATTACAAGGTGAAACCTTTTCCTCAAAAATTGCTACCAGCTGACGGTTTATTATGGAATATGGATGCAAGGATAATGTTATTCTTCCTCGCTCTTCTCTATCAAGGTCTTACAACTCCTCAGCATGATTTACAATTCCCTAATCCCTAGTTACTGATACCTTTACAAACCACCAAATATAAATATGTATAGCAGTTCACCTTAGCAGGACTGTACGCTCCTAATTTCGTTAGGTTGGGTCGCCTCTTGGAAACGAATGGGAAACTCTGGCTGTCTGTGATGTGCCAGTGGAAGGTGTTCAGTTTCACCATTGCCATTGCCTCTAAAAAAAAACAAAAAATTTAATACGAACGAACCTGACAGTCCTTGTCCTATCGATCTTGGTTAGTAAATCTAAACCGTTCCAATTCCCTTGAATACCTTCAAAAATTTTCATAACAATTAAAAAGTTTGAGAGAAATTCGGTGACTAACACGGGCACACAAGAATTATATTTAAAATAATAAGTACCAGAAAAAAAATTACAATAGTTCCTATCATTTTGAGTTAATCTGATGTTTAGAAAACTAAAATCTTTTAAAAAGCATTGGGATTTCAAATCTATGGAATATAGACAAAACACGAACCTATGGTGGTCTTGATAGACTCGATGGAGAAGTAGTTTCTAGAAGTATCAAGTAGAACTCCTCTGTATGGATACACAGGTTTGTCCTTGATGGTAACATCTCTCGGGATCTGTAATGAAAACGAAAATGTTTTTTTTTATTTTAAACTGTAGCATCAACGACATTTGCCTCATCACTTCATGTCTTTAAGACGAGATTTTAAGAGAAAAGGCTTTTGAAAGTTGTACTTTATATTCCGTTTTTCGGCACCGGTTATAATGTTATATGCAACCTTTATCAAAAGGTCACAGATTAATCAATTTCATTTGCAGTCAAAAAAGTTTCTCTTATAATAATTGCTTCATGTTTAATTATATATACCGTAACAATCTTACGATGGTAACGATTCTCCGACTTTTCGAAATAATATTTATCATTTACGTATTATGAGGTTTTAAAACTCAAGAACGAGCCTTAATATTGCATTGTAAAATAAAAAATGCGTGTGAGGCTACAACCTTTATGTCTCAAGGGACAATAGGACACGATGACTAAAGCTATTCAAGGACAGGAAAATCTATTAACGTTCAACATTATCCTGTTATCATTACTCCGTAGGACCTCGGGCTTTCTAGAAACAGATTGAGTTGACTTTCAGATCTAAGGATACTAAAAATGGGTGATCAGAATCCTGGGTTCCGTCAAAAAATCCTCGTGGCTCTACTAGAACAACTTAAAGGACTACTTCTAGATGTAAAATACAATTTAAAATATGATGAGAGTAGGTATCTGGTCATATCTATACTAATAATATAAAGCTGAAGAGTTTGTTTGTTTGAACACGCTAATCTCAGGAAGTACTGGCCGGAATTCAAAAAATCTTTTAGTGTTGTTTAGTCCATTTATCGATGAAGGCTATATAACATGACGCTTCGACCACTAGGAACTAAGCAGTAATAAATGGGGATAATTTATAAAGTTTTACGAAAACGTAGTCACGGGCTGCAACTAGTTTTTAACCGACTTTAAAAAACGAGGAGGTTATTAATATAAAATGAATGTTGTTTTCGTTAGCAGAACCCTACTATTATTAATTTCGTTAGGATTCACTAAGACAATGCTAAAAACTTGAATCGAATTATTTACGTCTAGTGATATTTTTCAAGCTTGTCTTTATGAAATCATATAAGTCATTGTTCGTTCGCGATATGTCTGTCTATTGAACCCAAATATTAGTGAATTTGTCCTGAATAGATAATGTAATGTATGCAAAGACAAGTCGTTGATCCCAAACCGGTATCAGGGACGTTCACACCGGGTAAATGTCACGACCTTGTGAAGTATAGGTCGGTGTATGGCAAAAAATATTCAGCACTTGACATTTTCGTTAATCGCCATTTATGTAATAATACTGTCCCTTCTGGTGCTCTTAATGTGAGGTTTTTCTTCTATTTATTTGCTAAATGTCCTTTTAGGTCAAAATGCAAGTTTTGTAGGTTCAGACCCATTTTTTTTCTTTTACGCCTTTTTTAGGGTTCCATACCCAAAGGGTAAAAACGAGACCCTATTACTAAGACTTAGACGTTCTTTTGTCTGTAGGTATGTCCGTCTGTCAATCACCAGGCTATATCTCAAAAACGGCAATAGCTAGAGGCTAGATTGGTGAACTCAAACAACAAACATGATTTTTGCCATTTCTTGCTCGATATCAATAATCGCAATAGGATATAGGCATTTCAAATGTTCACAAAATACTTAGTTATATTTTAAATTTAAACAAAATAAACAATTAAGGTGTACTCTAATTGAATGTTTGCTCTTATATAGTACGGAACCCTTCGTGCGCGAGTCCAACTAGCTCTTGGCCGAATTTTTAAAGACATTAACTACATACTTTGTAACATATTGGTGTCAATAAAAACTTATTTTATTTATTTATTTTCTGTTTTCACATTTTAGTATATTTTCACCTGGCCAGGGCTGTCTTATCAAGTGGTCAAATATTTTAACTAATTTAATTTTATTCATAGCCGTTGGTGTCCCCCTGCTGGGCAAAAGCTCTTCTTTCCTTCCACACGTCTCTATCTGTAGCTATGTTTGGCCATTCTTTGTCTACTCTCTTTGATCTAATAAAAAAAATGACATGGTGCAACAAAGTATAAAGGTTGTTATAGAATTACTAGCCGTGCCTCGAGCGGTACTAAAAGTAGCCAATGTATCCAGTATCCAGAATAGCAGATAGCTGTATGTCAGACGTTGAAGCGCGAAGAAGTCACCCACATACACACTCACAAACTCTCCCATTTATACTATTAGTAGGATTAAACACTACAAGGGCATTTTACACGGCGGGAACAAACATTCCGCAAAGGTAATGATGCAATGCATTTTCAATGTTACGCCATGAACTAAAGGTGCATTTTAGATATTAATGTTGTAAACGGTCGTGTTTGACAAACCTTGATGTTAAACACGACCTTAATGCACTCCAAATTGCGCCTTCAGTGCATCTTAGATATTAATAACAAAAACGATTAAACATTTTACGTTTCTGTTTGGCTAATATCAAACTAAACAACTCTACTAAATAGGCAATCCAGAGCCTCAGAAATATAAGGGATCATGCTACACTTACCACAACATTGTTCCTAATATCGTCATAGATGATCAACTGCGACAGAGTCTCCAAGCCGTTGCGCACGCCGAAGAAGTTAGTACCAATGATAGTAGCATTCACCCTCTCGTTGGAAGCCGGCGATATGTTCAGGACGTAGCCCTCGTCCATATCCAGGGAGAACTCTGGGAAAGAAAGATATGTGTAGACAAAAAGGTAACATAAAAAAATTTAATACAACAGCATGAAAATATTTTTACATACATTTCATTTTCGCATTCACCAAAGAAACTAATGTTTATTTGTGTTATGTTTACCTCTTAGATCTGGATTTTGGTTAACTAAGAACACATCCATAGACTTTCCACTGGCTTTTGGGATCACGAATTTGGGCACTGCCTGATTCACCAACTTCTTAAATCTCTGAAAGGAAGAATAAAACTTGAGTTTTCTGAATTATTATAGTCCTAAATATGAGTTCTTTATTCCTTTCGGCTTGATAAATATTAACTACTTGCGTTTTTAAAAAGCAACATTGAATGTACGTCTTTCTTTCTTTTTTACAGGTTAGGGCTTTCTTGTAAAGACACTAGACAGGCTTTGTATTGCCACTATTAATTACCACATTGCCACTGTCACACTTACGTAATAAACATTTTTATGTTTTTAATTTCTTAGCCTTCCAATTTTTTCGTTAGTGTTATCTTATTCGTCTCTAATTAATAGAGTTATTTTAGAAGAGCTCAACTGTAAAAGTTCAAAACAGTGCAGCTCTATAAAACATAATTTCAGCAAAATTATTTTTGGGAAACAAGCTGGCTTCTATAGACCATTCAGAATTATACCTGAAACTTCGAAGTTTCTATTTCAGAACCTTATGTAATTTACATAGAGCTGCTTTTAAACATTTTAACTTAGGCGACCTATTCGCTTACCAATCGAGCGGCCTCCATGAGATCATCGCTTCGGCCCAGTTTGTCCAGGTGCACCTCGATGGTGTTCAAGTTTATCTTGGACAAGTAGGTGCCCAGATTCGTGTACCCAGTTGGCTTGGGCCAGAGCAGACCTAGAACAGAAATTATACCAAATTAGTAATTTTTTTAATAAAAATTATTTTGATTAATAAGCCATTTTTGGCTCATCACACATGTTTAGTGTCCCGTATGTCGTGCTAGTGAATAAAGCAATACAGTGGAAATTAATTCAAAGAGTGAAACTACTCTATTTCAGAATTAACGACAGCAAAAGTCTAGTGAAAACAACTATGAATTAATATAAGTATGTAAAGTATCTTTAGGGTGATAGGATTTTCGTGACAACCATTGATAATGGCGACAATAAAGTTGAAATTACAATTTTGTTTGCCTTTCTAACCACTTCCTGATAAGTGAAATATAGGCTATCCATAATATATCTGACAGATGAAGTATTGAGAATTTGTTTGATTGACTCACCGTACTCGTTACAGAACATCTTGCAGGACTCCAGCGAGAGGGCGGGTTCTGTGAACTTGGGGTCGTTGCGGATTTTCACGCAGCGCCCGTCGTCGCACGACCACCGCCATACCGGCGTGTCATCGTCCGCTAACACACTGTAGAAAAAAATACACTTCTCATTTTGCTAGACTCTTAGTAAATATACTTTATTCTGTGTCAAGCGGTATCTGTCAGACAGATGCCCCACGGATGGTTCTGCTAATACAGATGATGCTGCTGATTTGGTCGCTGTAATTTTCGCCTAAGGCGGGTCCAGTGTTCCAGCGACACCCGGATAGGAGGCAGCTAAAGAAACCCTGGAGTCCCACATAACCCGGTTGCCCTCTTCACAGAATGCCGGAAATGTATCAAGCATTTCCCAATGATAAAAAAAAGGCTACGTACTAATAAAAAATATAGAATGAAAAAACTTACCTACGTCTTTCTTTTATTTAACATAACGTGACAAAACAGCTATCAGCATAGCTTTTCGCTTTGGATAGTTGGCTATTATAAGCAATATGCTTGATGTTTTCGATTTCTAAAGAAACATTATACGGTGTGCCTAAATAATTAGCCAAGGTATGTGACCACAGCTGGTCCAGTATAAAGCAAAATATCTAGTATAAAGCCTGAACAATTTAAACACCATAAAAACACTTAAGTGTTATAAATGGCATATATTTATCGGTCCTTTACACAATGAACAATCAACAAATTATCGCATCAATCTTAAACGAATTAAGGGTCCGATTAATTAAAAGCCATTAGTCTGTCTGGAAAATAGATTAATGTCCGTAATTATTTGATGACGGATGATAGAGCCGAGTGTCGAGACCAATTGAGGAGGGCTCCAATAGCTGTGGGAGTGCACTGATTATAATATATCGCCCTGTAGTTGCGCACGCGCATATTTATGCCAGAATAATGTAAAGCAGAATTTTTCACGCCGAAGAAATGTAATTATAGTCTAGGGTTGCTAAGGGTTCCTCTTAGGCTTCCTCATTATGAGGAAGCTCCGCAATATATTTTGGGTTCCTCAAACGTTACCACATCATCATAAAAAAAAAACTCTTTTGCCATCGCTTTCTCAACATTTAAGAAGGAATTATGTGGAACATTTGTGTATATAAGTTCTGTATGTTACTGAACTGCTTGTTATCTGCTGAACCGATTTTGATGATTCTTTATTGTCTTTGTTTTGAGTATGGTTAAGATTCATAGTTTGGTTAACGGAAAAAGTCATTTTACCTAATTTTTGTGTACCTAAATAGTTTTGTGTTGCATATGTACAGAGCGGCTTTTGAGTTGGGTCACTAGTATTTATAATTTCCTATTATCCTTTTCCTGATTCGCATCCTTCAAATTTGCGCGTGACTCCTCTTCCTCCTCCACTTCCTCATAATAACTTCCTCAACAATCCTAAATGATACTGTCAAAGATCTCAATAGTTCACGAATCCGACACAGAGGTTTAATTGACCTATAACAGTCATCATCAGAAACCAGCTTTTCCCACAGTGCCGGCGATAGCTCTGCTACTTGGGCGAGAGAGACGTCTGTGGCGCCCCTAACTTCCATTAAAATATACTCGAAAATAATCGGCCAGGCACCCATTAATATGGCATGCGGCACCCATTTCAGGCGATGTCTGTTCGGATGCCTATGTCATAACATCCACCCGTTTTTATTATATTGTGTTTATAATATATTAATCTGTGTATTTTATGTATTTTCTTCTTCATATAGTAGTAGAAACTTGCCTGGTAGAAACTGCTTCCAGCAGTAAGGCCGTCATTTCGGATATATATTTTTAATTTTTTGTTCTTTTGTTATAGCGACTTTTTTGTTCGAACAAAGATTAATAAATAAATAAATTTAATTGACTCCAATAAGTTACAGCATTTTAATTCATAATACAAATGTATGTAAAATAGGACGATAAAAAAACTTACTAATTAACAGCTATAAAAAGGATGAAAAGTTTTTGACCTGCGAGGACCCCCATGGTTCACCTGAAACAAAATAAAAACTGGTCGGTTACTGGTCGGTAATTATTTATGCTAAATTCAATTTAGATTATTTTCAAGTTAATGTAGAAACAAAATTACTAAAAATAAGACGCGATTTAGGGCGGTAAAAAAGAGGTATCTGCTGACAGCACAGAATAAAGTATATATACTAAAATGTAAGGTTGTCAGTCAAATCTTCCACAGAATAAATTATATATAAATCTTCATTTGATTACCCGACATGTTTCTGCGACGTAAAAAAAGACCTATTTTATGTCCATGGTTGTCGAAGATAAAATTTCTCGTTTATGTTGGCTATCTACAGTCTACTACATTATCGGCGATAACTGATGGTCGTTAATCAGCACGATCGTCGTGCAAGCATTCATACAAGGGTTCGTAGTACTTTGTCAACGTATTGGCCACAGGCGATCATAGACCAAGATCGGCGAGCAGAGCCGAGCGTGACATCCGTTCATCATTGCTGATCACAACATGGAGCTATTATATTTTTTGTAGTATCCACCTACAATTTAACTTCTTGAAAATAAGAAATTACGATAACTTTTAGAAAAATATTCTTTTTTCAAACGATTGCCCCACTAAACTCCGACTTCCAATAATCTAAATCCGTCCTCATTTTTTATTCCTAATCGTTTTAAATCTAGTTTGCCGCCTGCAAACAGGATTAAAAGATTTGCAACTCGGTAAAGTTTAAGCAGTGATTTTCTAGGTTAACCTTTATTGTAAATTATTTTTATCTTTATAATACGGATACATCTTTTTATAAACTATTTTTTTACTATTGATTGATTGCGTGAAATTCTGGGTCGGTAGGTCTTTCAGTGATAAAAAAGAATATATATTTTAGTTACCTCGTTCAAAAATGTTCAATCCAAAAATTACAATAAGTTCATCTCAATTAAGTTTAATATATTTATATACTACCTTCTGCTCGCTACTTCGCTCGCATAAAATTCGAAAATCGCTCAAAATAATGACAAAATACTTCGATCAAATATTAATAAGATGCTGAGATCCCTTCAAAATTGAGTAAAAAATGGCACAACTATCTAACACAAAACAACTTAAATCAAAATCAAGTGCATTGAAAAATAAAACTCAACTTCATGAGTTAAAGCTCACAATCGTACAAAAGTTTAGATCTCGGTCTCGAATAGACGAAGAGCGGAATAGCGCTTAAGCACGGTTTTGTCGGTGCCACTTTTTAGACGGTAACTATAAATGTTTATAATATTTGATCGGAAATACGAATATTTTAGGAATATTAGGAAAAACGAACAAACCATGTTTCCAATTTATAATATTAAGTATAAATATTCCCACATTATGAAGAGCAACTACAGCCGAATAAAAAGTTGAGTAACATACCTTCAATTGTTAACTTTGTACGTCCACTCTGCGACGAGTGTGTCGCGATTATGGCTTTCTTAAAACTAGTCAAACAAACAAACATAATTTCCAAACGAGTTATTCGTGAAACAGGTATAAAATTATTATGAACTAATAATAGAATTGTCCTATTGCATACTTAAAAATATTAATGAAAAAAAAAATAATATAATTAATGTAACCACATTAGGTTTTTTGTCAACTTTGTTTACATAAGTTGAAGCAAAAACGAAAGAAATGATTATTGATATTATTAAGTGATAAAACTAGTTTCGAACAAAAAATATAATCGAAAATTATGTATGAAGCATGTACAGACATTATTCTACTTTCATTCTACTTAAGCCCTTAACGTTACTTACAAATACACTATAATATTTATAACTAAACTATATTGTTATTATTTATCGTAATGTAATTAATAATCATTTTTCACTTAAAAGCCCTCAAAGGTTACTTACAGGTCAATAATAATATCATAAATACAGTGTGTTAAAATAGCAAAGGTGTTAAAATACCTATAATAAAGGATGTTAAAATAGCAAATACTCTTTGCTCGAAAGTCGGGAACTATTTTATTATGTTTACTTTAGGTATTCGAATTCATAGAATCCATCGCGAGATTACCTACTGGATTAATATAAATGAGAACTTCCGGGAACTGCACTCAATTGCATTACTGATTACAGTGCATTCTAGTTTTAGTTTTTAATAGCATAGTTGACCATACTTTGTTAGTTACTGGGCACAAGTCAACAGAGTGGCCGTTGACTTGTGCGATGTACCTCTGGCTAAAATTTTCACTGATTATGTATTTCTGTTGCGGCTATAACCACAAATAATAAAAACTAAATAAATAAAATATTTGAGGAGGCTCTCATTATAGCATTGTCGTTCTCAGTATAGCAATATAAGTTTTTGCCAATTTTAAACTCTAGCTCTTTGCTAAATTTCAGCTCTTTGAGTTTATGGGAAGTAGTAGTACTATTTTAATGATCATGAGTGAGCTTCGAAAATAGAAACTTTCCTATAGCTTAACTTCAGAATTAAATAACCTGAAACTTAAAATTTCTGATTTTAAGTATGTGTTGTGAGCTTAGTAAGCGGCGAAATGGTGTAAAGATGCTACGGCAGTGTTTGCTTCGCGCTCGACTCGGCCGTGGCATGAATATGGTGGCACCGCCATGCCACTATATTCATGCTTTATCACTTTTGTGCCGAAATAAAAAAAAGGCACTGTCATAACTCATAAGTGACATGACTTTGATCTGCCTTGACAGTTGACATTTGTCAGTTGTCAAATGATAGTGTTAGGTGACGTATGATTTATATTTTATATGAATTATTTTGGAATTTTGGAAGTCAATTTCTTAAATCAGTAAATAACTTTGATAATTTGGAATTATACAAAATATGGATAAGAAATAAAAGTAACTTACGCCCAGGACTGTATAATTCTTTTTCAAAATGGATCCAGCACTTTTGCGGGAACGTGAGGCGTTTAGAAAAAAGGCACTCGCTACACCAAGGTAAGTTCCATACTTGTTATTTGTTTGCAATAACCACGGCAACTAAACCCACTACTTGCTTTGACCCAATACTTTCTCGTGCGCACTCCCACTATACGACTTGTTGGTTAAAAATATTTCTTAGTTATTTCTACAATGCGTTTTTTATTAATATAGCGTTACGAACACAAGTAATACTTCAAACTGTGTCTTTTATTTTTATAAAAGTAAATGAGTTTCAGCAAAATCTTATCACTTCATCTTATCCATAATCTACTTTGTAGTGTCATCTCTGATCTTGTTCTCATTTTAGTATCTATTCAATTTTATTTACAGCTGTATTTACTTAAAAAACATTATCTACCTACAACTTCTTGTAACTTCTAACTTCTCATCTACTCTTAGAAATTACTTGAATAACTAAGTTTATATACATATATTTTTATATTATTTTCAGTGTTGAAAAGAAAAAGAAAGATGATTCACAATTTAAAGATGATACAAAGAAGAAGTCCAAGTCTTCGTCTAGCTCGGTCAGTGCAGGACCAAAGCTGGATGCTACTAAGTAAGTATAACTGGATCAACAATCTTAATTGCAACAGAATATATTATTAATATTGAAATAATTTCAAGACCCTTATACCATTTGGCTAATATCTTCTTATTAAGAACAGAAGACAAATTGTATGATTTTTATTTTCAGCTACAAAACAATGGCAGGAAGTTCATCATACAGATTTGGTGTTCTTGCTCGTATTGTAAGACACATGAGAGCCAGACATCAAGACGGAGATGACCACCCGTTGACTATTGATGAAATATTAGATGAAACAAATCAGCTGGATGTTGGAAACAAAATCAAACAGGTAAACTAACTTCCAGATGGCTATGTAACAAATTTTATTTCCTGTCTCGAATGTGTTGTAGATACTGTCATAAACATTCCTTGACCTTATCTTGACTTAATTTTTTAATAATTTCAGTGGCTCCAAACAGAAGCATTGCCAAGCAATCCAAAAATTGAGAGCACTCCTGATGGAAAATTCATTTTTAAGCCTGTATACAAAATAAAAGACAAGAAATCGTTATTGAGGTGAGAAAGCAATGTATTGTTTGCAAAAATATTAATACCTATTGCCTGTACTATCAGAATTAAACACAAGATCTGAATTTTGCAGGCTATTAAAGCAACATGACTTGAAAGGGCTTGGTGGAATTTTCCTGGAAGATGTACAAGAATCTCTTCCACATTGTGAAAGAGCACTCAAACATTTAGCACAAGAAATATTATACATCACAAGACCAACAGACAAGAAGAAAATATTATTCTACAATGACAAAACAGCAACTCTTGATGTATGTTTCTTAATCTCACAATTTTATTAGATGTGGTTATCGGTTTTTAATTTACTTTCAAAAAAAATATGAAGTTCCTTTTTTGGCTGCATATCATAGTTTTTTTTTATTACAGGTTGATGAAGAGTTTGTTAAACTCTGGCGTGCTACAGCTGTAGATGCAATGGACGACGCGAAAATTGAGGAATATCTAGAAAAACAAGGTATTAAATCAATGCAAGATCATGGACCTAGGAAGCCTGTAGTACCAAAGAGAAAGAAGGTATCTCAAAAGAGAAGACAATTCAAGAAACCAAGAGATAATGAACATTTGGCTGATGTACTAGAAACTTATGAAGATAACACTCTTACACAAAAGGGTGTTACTGTTAAATAGAATTAAATATTAATTAAGACTGATACATAACTTTTATTTTTAGTTGGCTGCGTTTTTTCTTGTGTGTTATTAATTATAATCGAGATCTGTAAGCTTTATACCTAACCTAACCCAGTTATAATCCATAAATCTTAATAAAAACTTTGAATGTATTTTCAACAGCATGAAGAATTAATTTTAAACAAAAAATTAAAACCGACTTCCACAGCAAAAAAATGATAGATGAACTGAAAAGTAATAAATAATTCTTTTATTTATAGGGAAATATGATTTTGGTTTCATTATGAGTATCCTTGGCACCAAAAAGTAAGATTTTGTACCGACATATACCTACCATGGTTCACAAAGTGCTAATGGAACTCCTTATTCCTTAAAGATACACGTTTGGAAATTTCGGCGTTGTTTTAAGAACCCACAGTATACGCTACTAAGCAAATTAAATTAATCATCATCATCGTTATTGCTACTATAGGTTTATTCATCAACCCACCATCATTCAATATAATTATTACGCGCTTGTCGAGCGATTTGCCAGTTTTAAAGTGCACTAGATACCTTAGCTCGATCACAACTGGCATATGCTTAGCAGCCTTGCCGACCAAATCACGCTTCATTGACTTGTAGTCAAAATTGAGCATCTGCTCTTAAGTCTACATTTTTAAAGACCAAAATATAGAATTTCTGAATTTTTAAGGCAATGCACTAGCCCACTAGCCAGTCTTTGCCAGTGGTGTAACAACTGCAACAGACTCCCGAAGCAGCGAGCTTAATTTTTTTATAGTAACTATTTCATTCGGCCACATCATAAAAATTTGCCGCGGGCCCCCAGATGGCAGATGTTATAGTTGCTCCTGCGACTTCTCTACACACTATCCAAAATACATCAATGTGCGCGAATAAACTAATTATTATGCTACGATATCTTTCATACATTTAGTATTTGCTACAATTTTACTTCGCTTCAGTAACTTCATTACAAATCCGGTTCATATTTCGGACATTTTGCTAAACCAGCTATTTATATATCCTAAATTCAATCATTACAGGATAACAACACGGTCACGTTAACTAGACATTTGGTCTATTTTAGTTTGGTTCGTAAGGTTTAAGATTTTGCCTAGTAATTTGAGTGTAGGTCTATTGTCTAGTTGAAAGAAACCATACACTTGTAACGCCATCTATGAGTTAAGACAGTGCAACTGTAAAGATAAATTACCACATGTATCCAAAACAGTAAAATTTTAAAAAAATATATGGAAATTGCTACAGACTACAGCATTTAAAGTCTCGCGAGTCCGCTTAAAGCTGCGCGTTTTCGTTGATTGGTATAGCTAAATTTTACAGCGCCTCTAGCGGTCACTTGTGGAACTAAAATTGCCATACCAAAAAAGCAGATAGAACTACTGGCCGATGGGTGGGGCCTTATGAATGTTCCGGGGGAGACTCCGTAACGTATCCCAGATTTCTATCTTTGTTCTATTACAAGAGATACTTCATTGAAATGACACCAATATTGGCCATAGCCCTAAAAGTCAAAAGTTGGCCCGCCTAACTCTAAACATTGTATTGAAGATGGATTTGAATTAAGAAAACCTTTAATTTCAACACGATATAAAAAGTAGACTATCTACTTAAACCGTTTAAATATAGCCCGACTTCCAAGTCACCCCACTTCTGTGCACGTGCTACTTAACACTTTTTATAGCAATGGAGTAGATGTAAAATTAATAGATACATTAATTAAACTGATTTTTATTATAATTATAAAAAGAAGGGGTACGTAGAAGGGGGAAATTAAAAAATACGTGATCATTAACTGAATTGCAGTAAATGGTCATGTGCTTTATAAATTAAAAGTCGCGTCAAGTCCTGATTAAAGAGTTGATAGGTAATTTATTGAAAAGGAAGCTGAATAAAATTGTATTTTCACAATAAACAATAGCTTTATTTGAATGAATGAACTTTTTAATGTACATATTTTTTCATATTTGAGTTTTTTTACTCCATATTATATTTACATATTTCGAAATTTTAATACATATTTGTCCATGCCATAATAATTATTAATCCTGTTTAAAGATAACCTACTCATTCGCTGTGTGCAACATACCGCAACCATATCGGGCGGACAATGAAATGACCGACTGTCAAGTGTAAAAAGAATTTTGATATAAATGTTTCTGCCATTGTTTTTGCAATTAACGACACAAAAGACTTTGTGTAGCATTATTCTTTATTTTTATTATAATAACACTTAAATGTTGCTATCATCAAGTGACAATTTGACATCCGCGCGCCGCCAAATGCTTTTTTCGCCACCATGTAAGTTGTGATCGAATCGTGGCTTCTCCACCATATACCTACTCTACACCCAGCGAATTCCTAATACATTCTTACAAATACGGAATACCATAAGTCTGAAAGTCTGCATGTTAAGAATTAACATGCTTGTCTGTCAATTATGCCGAAAAGCATCCATGACATCACTTTTATAACTGTTAGATTCTACATTAAATTAAAAGGACATTCCATGTTTTGTACTCATGTAAATATAAAAAAAAATATTCACAGCCGAACCTCCTCGTTTTGGAAAGTCGGTGAAAAGTTTCTGTATCTGTTATACACCTCCCGCACGATTAATGGATTTACCACTAAAGTAATTAAATTGTGAATGTCAATAGCAGAATCTATTTAAATTATACATCGATGGCACGCAATCAACCGTATGATCGGAAACCGTCAGAGCCCAGAGGATATCCTGTTTGAAAATAAAAGCTACCCCATACACATTAAAAAAAATAAAAATAATAATAAATTTGCAAAACATAACTTGCTACAAGCATTCTACACATGTTTTTTACATTTAAAATATAAGGATTCAACTAATTTTAAGGCAATTATTTTAAGTTACATATATAGGTATGTAAAGGGTAGGTATACATTTTATTTCAAAGCAAAAACTGAAATTACTTAATTAATATTTGTGCATTAATATTAATTACTCAACTGTGCCAGAACGAGGGTTATGTTTTTCAAGTATGTATGTGTGTATGTGTGTATGTATAATTGTTAGGCATTCTCTGCAGCCTACGGCTTGAGGGACGTACCTAAGGTATCGTTAGATGATAGCGCAAGTGACACTAGGTACATTAAAAACATAAAAAAAAAACAAAATGGCGGATTTTGAACTCAAAATTGTGAGTGTCTAAAACTTTTTTCACCTACTTAAGTCGAGTAAATGGTATCAAAATGAAGGGCTTCTAGAAATATACATAACTTTATGTTTAAATTGCAATGGTTCCTGAAGTCTGGTTTTCTGTTTTTGTACAAGTAGGTTGTGTTATCAAAGTTTTCGTATCGTTAAGAGATCGTGAATTCATAATTCATTGGAATCGTCTGTAAATCATTCAATATTAAATTAATAAAAGTTAATTCGATAGCCAGCTGCTGCAGTCAAATGCATCGCTTAACGCTGTGAAGCGCTGAAGCCGCTGCACCCTTACAATTGGTGCACTGCTGCATCGCTAGAAGCGCTGTAGTACGCGGCTACTCCATTGAATTTTGAAATTGGAATTTCTGTCAGTCGAGCGGCGAGCGTCGAATCGAGAGTTTCGCGCATGCGCACTGTCGCGTTTCCAACGTATTGTCATTTCGAACGTAAATATAAACAAGTGTTGTGCCGAATATTTTTATCGTGTGCCTGTTACAGTTAATAAGAAGAAAAATAATTCAAGGGAAGTGCCAATTTGTGCTACGAATTTGCGAGTGAGTATCCCTTGGAGTATTCATTGAATTTTTTTTTGCTTGCTGGCTGCCGGCACAGGTAGACGATGTGATTTGTTTGTTAATTATTAGCACGGCAAATGTTTTTTCGTTTTAAGTTGAGCTTTTGTTACGTTATAATTCTCTAATCAGTGTCTATAAAAAAAACTATTAAAATCCCGTACGTAACAAAGTGACTTTTTAACAGCGTCGCTAAGCCGGCTAATACGTGCGAGTATCTCCTTATAAAATTTCAATCTTACCGAAAGCAAGTGTCGGCGATTTACATTTTTCCATACTTTCACACATACAGTTAGGTATGTCATAATTAAATTAACTTTTATTGTTAATTTCTAAATTAACATTCTTGTTTCGACGACATTAACTGCCGTGAGGTCATTGTCACAACGCATGAGGGCTTAATTACTAAATAGGCTTATTCATATTTTTGGCTTAAGTGGTTGAACCGACATGGCATGGTATGTCATTTGCCATGTCGGTATAAATTATAGTGCCGCATTTCGTCATGAAGAAATATCAATAGAGATAAAAGGTTGGTCTAATGAGTGGATAAAAGTTTGTTGAAAATACATATCTGGCGTTTGGGCCCAAACGCCAGATATTTTTATCCAAAATAATGGGTCCTAAGACTCGACTACTCCATTTTAAATTAGGAGCCATTTATACTCAGGAAGATGAAACTCTTCCCGATTTTGGGAGAGGAGAGCCCTACCGAATTAAGAAAGGTCCCTTTCAGAAGGTAACTATTGGCATTTAAATTTTGAGATAGTGCTTTCGAGTAATTCGGCATAGTTACCATCCTCCCCCATATTCTGTTTCATTCCGAATATAGGTATTTGATTCCAAAAAAATGTATTACTCAAAAGTTAAAAGAAAAATAAAATAGATACACCAACTTTTTTAAACCATAAAAATTTTGAAGTTTCTGTTTTATAGGTCTATAGTCTGTTTAAAATAAGTAAGAGTGAAATTTTATGTAAAATTTTAAATTTATAAGATGTTTCGTACCAATACTGCCAAGTTACTGCGATCCAGTCATAGCTCCTTTACAATTAGATAAAATGTTAGCGAAGTGTTTACCAACCTATTAGACAAATAGGAGAGACTTCCCATGGCACTTAATTGTGCTAATTAACTAAGTATTTGGAAAGGGATTCAGCTTCCAGTTCAGGTATGTGGCAGGAGCTACTTAAAACGTTCAATCGAAAAACAATTCTAATATCAGTGAATAAAGTACATTTTGACTAAGCATAATTATTTATTTCTTTTTTTTAACAAAACCCTCTGCTTCGTATACTTTTTGGTTAACATGAGCCGATTAATTTTGCGTCAGCTTAAAGGGGATTTGGCTCTTCAAATATAAATTGCTTGTTTAAAATACAATCAAAAAGGATTTTACTCTTAAGCAGTGAGAACAATTATATTATAACTAGATTTTCATACGGCTTTGCTTGTAGAGATGCGAATAATTAAAATATGCTTCCAATAAAAACAAATGTTTTTCCAGTGCCTAAAATTGCCTATTTTGCTCTCAATCCTTTCAACTATGTCTATGCCACAAATCAAGCGTGTAATTATTATTTATTACATCCTGATAGGTTATTTTTGGTCTAGAAAAAAGGTATCATACCTATGACAACAATATTCATATTTTTGCGATTTTCAAATTACACGCAAGCGAAGCCAAGGGCAAAAGCTAGTGTTTGTTAAAAAAAATAATAAATAATTTCTACTATCTTACTCTTGAAATGCGAATTAGTGATCGAAGTTCGAAGTATGAAATTCGAACCTTCTGGCACATTCTTTGAAAGCTTGTCGCGCATTTTGTCCGTGTGTTTCCTTCGCAAATAACTTTTTCGCAGAATTCGCTTGTAAAGTGCCTGTACCTATTTGTTTTAACTGTTTAGTACTTTATCTTTGTATGACTAACATAATCATTATCATCACTTACTTACACAGCTCTTTATTGTTAGATTAGGCACAAAAATTAATCTTTGGGGGGCTCTGGTGTCGGCCAACCGGAAGAGGCAGTAACCGGTGCCGGCCTTTTTAAGGATGAAATAGGCTATTGGAAAAGGGATAGGGAATGAGGTATAGGGTAGTCGGACCTCAGGTAATCTCACTGTACTGGAGGAGACGGTAAGATTCATCATTTTTATGGTACCAACCATCTTAAATACGACGCTTCCTTTCATTGTAAACTGTATTAATAACTAATAAGGGTCACAAATTCTCATTTTTACACATTTACCTAGCACGTATCTCACAAGGAATATTATCGTCCAGCTAAGGCCTTGGAAGCGTGCCGTGAGTCAAAGCAGATAAGCTAAATACTCGTTTCCTGTGAGATGGGCGCCGTGACCTGTCAATTTCCTCTATTAACGTGGACTTGTGGTACTGGACCATGTCCTTACAACTTTTAGACCTTGCTTGTACCGTCGCAGGAATTGATTCATAGGCTTCCAACAGACCTGTTTATTTAGTTAGGCTATGTCAGCCGAGTTTGACATAAGCCACGTAGTTTAATCATTAACATAGTTATCTATCAACGCACAGCCCAACAGATTAGGCTGAAATTTGACACACATGTTACGACGTGGGCATTCACTCAGAAAAGATTTGGATAAATTCTATTTCCAAGCGGATAGAATAGATGAAGAGGTTTTGTATGTTTAAAATAACGTAAACCTTAAAATTTGTTCTTGGTTTTGGAAGTTATAGGACAAAGACACCGAAAGGCTTATCAAAATTTTTTTTCACCTTTGAAACATTTGGAATTATCTTATCCAAAAGTGGGTACACTGGTTACTTGTGAAACTCGAATAATTAACGATTTACAGCTATACGTGTGGGAAACTTGTACTAATTAGGCTGTATTTTAGTAAGTTCTTTTTATGAATTTATTAATTTCCGGCACATTTTGCGGTACAGTATCCGGTGAGATATATTCAGTGGGACAAGATGTTGTTTAAAGTTTAAACATCCGGAGATAAATGTTTCATTAATTTAATTAATTAAAAACCGGTTTAAACATGGTGGTCCTCCAAGGTCGCGCTATCTTCAAATTACATCTGTGATTTACCATATTTTGTAATTTGTTGGCGATTCCACAAAAAAACGAAAACGTTTAGATCTTGCTTAGGGCATCGAGATTCCAAACCGGGTTTATCCGAAACTCGAAAACCCGGGGTTTGGGGATCGCAGAAGCTAGCTTTTCGGAATTTTTTTCTTTTACGATGCTTTGTTACTTAGATACTTAAAAAATATTTTTTCTTTTAAAAAAATATTTTGAAAATGGTTTTGAGTTTAAACTTTTTTTTGACAATCAAAACTTTCTTAAGTACTTTTTTTTATTTAAAAATATTTTGAATTGCGTTTATTCTTTATTTTGTTTTTTAATTGATTTATTATTTGTTATTTGTATCTGACTGATATTGAATTGAGCATTCAAGACTGATGCTTAAAATTGTGATAAATATTTTGAGCAAAGATAATAAAAATGTGATTAAAGAAACTTTTTTATTAAGCCATTTTTTCTTAATTTTCTCATTCTTTTACACTAAGTACTGGAGTTGCAGATAAACGATATATAAAATATTATAGTACTGTTTATTTTAAATAATATCTCGAAATAAATAAAATCTCGAAAAAGCTCGAAGTACCCGGGTTTTATTTAGCAAAAACCCGAAAACCCGGGTTTTGAAAATTGAGTTCGGGCTTCGATGTACTAATCTTGGCTAACCCCCCTGACCCTTACTCGTCTAGTCAGTAAGTAGTCATAATTTTAACGCGGTATGCGGTATAAACTTCCGAAGCTTGACTGTTATTAGTCTTCATAATTAATAGGTTTTTAATGAACAATTTTGCGTTCTAGAGACGGTAATTCTACCGTCTTCTATTTAGCTATTCAGCTAACCTTAAATTCAAGGCTTAATAGTTTTTAAAGATAAGTTGGTACTTAATTTTAAGTTATTAATTGCATGTAATCATAAAATTTAGTAGCAACTTGCAAGTTAAAATTTAGTTACTACTTACCCAGATAATTTTTCTATTTTTTCTGTTAAGTTGGTAAGCGGCGCTTGTCACTTGACACATTTGGACAGGTACATGTCAGCAGTCAGCACAATTTAGTTATATTCACTATTGTAGTGGCGTATTCGGGTATAGTTTTTCGTGCTACTTTTAGTGGGTATTTCAATAATTTATTTCTCGAAAACCTCATCAATAACAAATTTAATGTTAGAATTTACGACTTCTGGGGGGGTTACCTCTTCCTTCTCAGCCAAGTTCCAGCTAGTCAGCAGTCACGTGACACTAAATACGTAAAGTTTGACGTTCCCTAATGTCACTAACATGCTTAAAATCCATTCATAGAC
>JAOTAV010032551.1:0-19710 GCA_026546445.1 Cyclargus thomasi
GGCTTCGGCCTGACCGAGTATAACACCTCTCTCGGTCGGAAGATCTTCCTTTGGCCACCACGTTCATTCCCACAAATGTAAAACACAATTTCAATTTCGTATACATGTGAAAAGCCTTATGCTCTACACTTCGATTAAATATATTATATTTGATCGAAGGCTCTACATTATTAATCGGCATGATCAACATGCAAGCTTCCACACAATCGTTCGTAGTACTTTGACAACGAGCTGATCAAAGACTATGATCGTCGAGCAGAGGCGATAATGCTCTAGATCGCCTCGTCGTCGTCAGTAATTGCCGATTAAGAAGAGGAGCCATAAGGTCCGCCGAAAATGTACGTTTTCCGTATTAGGTTTTCTAATAGGAAATTCACATTTGGACACTCGAATGCTTTGAATTAGTAGAAAATATATTAACTAGCGCATACATTCACTTTTCGTATGTACGAATCCCGTATGCAATATATTCGTTCCGTTTCAACGAATTCGGAAACCTTATACGGAAGACGTACGATTACACGTTCAATCTGACATCGGTTCAGTCTATAGATTGGTCCGAAATTACGGAAAATTGGTCGTCTAACCGACTGATTGACAGACTGATCATTTCATCAGTCTCAGAAGGATGCCAAACCGAAGCTAGATTGAGCTTGTTAAGCTGAAAACAATATATCAGTCGCGACTTACGGACGCGGCTAAAAGCCGTCTTACAAAAACGTCCGCTACTTACGTCTTACAGTTTGCACACCTCGATTATTATCAAGATGCCTGGCTGTCAACCGCGTCCGTAAGTTGTGATCGATTGTTTTCAGCTTTACATCCGACTAAGAGTGTAAGTTGTCAAGATTTTAATAACTGCTACCGTTTCGGTTTGCCGTTTTCATTTTAGTATAATAAACATTCAATCCTTGTAGGAAACAGCACAAAGAGTTGTAGATGCGATCACACAACAAGACTGGAAAGAGTCGTGCGACCGCGTATTTGAAATAGAGAAGGCCTATCATGAACGCGAATTAATATTATATCAAGATGATGAAGAATTATCGATTGGGCTAGATGGCAGCAGCTCTACCTCCGATTCAGATATAGAGGATAGTAATTTATTAACACAAGACGGTATAGAATGTATGGGAGAAGAGTATTTGGATGAAGAATGTCTATAATAATAGATATAGTTTGAATATTTTTCATAGAGATCGATTAGTATTCGTACCTCTAATATACTGAAGGCGCTTTTTTATGTAAGTCTTCTAATTAGAGAAATATTACAGTAGGTATTTATATCCGTGCTAATACAAAAGCGTGTCTCTTGATCTCATTCTTTTCTCACATATAAGCAAGCCGCTTAGACAATTTATAGTATATTTTATTCCATCAGACATATTGATTGACAGGCAACTTATTATTTATCATTGATATTATGAGAGTTCGATTTAATTACATACATTATAATAAAGGCTACAGTGATAGCTAATGAGAACCCAGCTTTATATAAGGTATCATAAATAAAATAGCCACTTCTCAAATTATATTATTTAATAATGTCTTTATTTAATAGTTATCATAATATGAATCTTGATATAAACTGCCTTATTATAAAATTAATTCTACTTATAAAATACATATATAAATATAATAAACATCCAGGGCTAGCATAGCGTCAGTAGACATACGAGAGTATAGACAAACTGACAGATTTTCTTTGTGCATCCGCCACTTCAACGTCACTCTGTCTATCTTGCTGTATTTCTACAGCAAAACCCTTTCTCGGTCGCTATGCTAGGATCGCAGGACATGGCAATTATTTCTTTCTGGTCTGGCGTTGGCAAATATTACATATGACGATCGGTGTGGTTTAGTAACAGTGAAATGGCCTTACCTTTAATGAGTCGTAAAATATACACTTCAGTTGGTTATTATTATTATAATGGGGGAAACGTAATTATAGCACTATAAGTAACTACCATTAAAAAGCATTTTATTGAATAAGATAAACGAAACGGCCAGCATGAAGCATTATAAAATTCTTATTCTAAGGCACTGACTGAAAAAATATGCTATGAATATTAAAATAAAAAATAATAAAAAAATTACCTAGGTGTTTACTACACATTATACAAGAAAATGCACACAAAATTTTAAATTCGGTATATCAAACAATATAAATTTTAACAAGCTAACTTGCACAACACACTAGAATTTGCCAAAAATTAACATAAACTTTTTATAAATACGCAATACGCATGTTACTCTATTAGTCTCTGCAAAAGTTCAATGTTACTATCTGCATCTTTGCAGAAGTATAAATAATGTTAAGCTGCTGGACTTTTACATGTCACTTTCTACAAGTATAAATAATTTAAATAAACTATGCAAAAATATTTTTAATTGAAACTACTTAAATACTATTTATATGCCTCAAAAGTATTTAGAAAACGTACAAATTATAAGTAGTAACATGTTGCACAGCAACCAAGAATAAAAAATCTGTGTATTTTTTAAATGCTTCTTTATGTTTAAAAAATACAATATTGGAGTTTTCTTGTCCCGTTATTCTTAGAAATAACTTGATAAAACACCACGTTAATCACTAATTCAGAGCTATAACATTATTCATACAACCACAAATATTTTTTTCCAATTCACGATTATACTAAAATAAGTCGTTACCAAAATCGATTGATTCAATTTACTTACATTAAAAGCATTTTAACTATGATACAACTAATTGTTATAATTGCATTGACTTAAAAATATATAGCTGATTTTATATTTTAAGAGTAGAACACTTACTCTTGATAGTTACGACAAATATTTGAACATCGGTTCTGTTTGGGGTCGAACACTGGGCTCCTGTGACTTTAAATTTGAACTTTGTATGCGATCACTGCGGCAGTGGCGGTTATTTGTAGCTCACACTGGCTCATATGAGTCCACGTGCTAAAACATTCCAAATAAAATTCAACGGTCGCGCTTCGGCAGACGGCACTACATATTATAAGAAAAGTTTATTCTGTCGACGCCAGTAGTACACTTTATGCAACTGTTATATTATAGTGTTGCGAAAAGTAGAATTTTATTTGTCAAGTTATGATGCGTGTGGCGTGTTGTTGGTGAGACAGCCAGTATAGTCGATGCGAGCGACGCTACCGCCGCGCGCCGTTCGATTGCCGCTGTATCTCTATTTCACAATTTGTGCGCACGTTGTCTGTTTGTTATTTGCCGACCTGAAAAAAAAACGCAATGAATAGTAAGAGTCAAGAGTTAGTTATTTTTTATATCATATAGATTAAATCTACATCATATTATTTTGGTTTGAATTTTCGGTAAAAAGTGGCACCGCGCGAGTTCCTTTCGCTAGTTTGGTTTCCGAACCGGTGCAGTGGGAACATAGGACGTTCAAAAATGTATTCAGAATTTTTGGGAGAGGTTCAGTGACAAATACAAGAATTATATTCTGTTCTCGCAATATTGATTGTTGCTCGGATTGGTCGTAGCGTGATCTTATATGGCCTATATAGCCTTCCTCGATAAATGGGACTAACCAACACAAATATAGTTTCCGGCCAGTAGGTCCCGAGATAAGCGCGTTCAAAAATAGAAACTCTTCAGCTTTATATTATGAGTATAGATAAAGATAATTATAAAATCGGCTTACCGCTAATGGACCATTGTGAACATCAAGTTTATCAGTTAGTCCTACCGACATCAGTTTCTCCTGTAATAAAAATAAACTGATTAGTAAAAGTTACAATCAATTGTTTCAATTACTACTTGATACGTATAATTAATAATATGATACTCATACAATTATGCCCCAAATACTAGAAGGCACAATATCAATTATGAATGAATTAAACCCATTACAGGCTTATAGTGCGACTGCGAAAAATATAAACTAAAGGCGCCATGTTATAAAATAATTTTAAATTTAATAAAATATATTATAATAAATTATGTTATTTATAAAAATAGAACAATACCTGTGCAATTCTTTCAGAGTCTGTAAAATTGTTTATGTGGTTAGGTTTTTGTGCTTGTTGCAGTTGCGCTTCTAATGCGTCGATCTTGCTCTGGAGCTGAAAGTATAATTCATAAATATAAAATGTATACAAATACAAAAACTAAAAGAATATAAAAATACAAGTAGTTTCAACAACACAGTGAAAATGTAGAATTTTATTAGATTGTCCGTTATAAATTCCATAATATAAAAATTTCTTATGTTATAATTTTGAAGTATCTTAAAGCAGTAACCCTGCACCATATTCGAAACCATTGCTTTAACATTTTCTCTACGTTACTAACTCCTTTCAGTAAAACAACAAAAAGAAAACCCAACAGCAACACATTCTTTAAATCAACATGAAATACAAGTTTATGGAAAAATGTGGTAACTCGTGACTGTATGAAATAAATTTAAAATCGAAGGCAAGGAACTTTTAATAGGCACAAAGAGGGATAAGTATAC
Source organism: Cyclargus thomasi (assembly GCA_026546445.1). Taxonomy (NCBI): domain Eukaryota; kingdom Metazoa; phylum Arthropoda; class Insecta; order Lepidoptera; family Lycaenidae; genus Cyclargus; species Cyclargus thomasi. The sequence continues at coordinate 4,475 of JAOTAV010032551.1, forward strand.
AGATTATAGACTATAGGGACTCCACGAGACAAACATAGTGTGGACACGCTGCATTCTACCTCATCTACGATGGTGTACAAGGACTTTTCCATGCAGGAATATGCAAACGCCAGTGGTTCCTATGTCAAAACATTCGTGTTATTTCTTAGCTACTTCGTGATAATGTAAATAATGATTTACTTGATTTATATAGGTCTCCTTAAGTTAGTACAGTACGTACTTGACCTACTGTACTTACTCAAGGATTAACTATTATATTTTGTGTTCACTGCAACTATAAAAGTATTTTCTTAGCCCCCGATATACCGTGCTGCGGTAGACAAATACGGACAAACATTATTTTGTCGTATTAGGTCAAACCATCAGCTGAGTTCTAAGTTTTAGGTAAGTTATGTGTTAGCAAAATTAATAAATTTTTTGAATGGTACAATGCATTACCTGCAGCACGGTGGTCTGCTGCAGCAGGTCTAGCTCGCGCTGCTTGTCCGCCAGCAGCTGCTGCCAGCGCCGCTCCTCGCGCGACACATCCGCCTGCAGCCGGCTCAGCACGCCCTCCTGACATATGGGTATTAATGTTCATAGGCATTCAGATATCACAGACTTCATTCTTTCGAAAATTCTCATGTCACAATGTTAGTAGCCTAATGTTAACGTTCTACCCGTGACATAAACTAAATAAAATGCCACTTTATGTATAAATCAAGCTGTGGATTAAACTACATAAAGATTAATAAACATGGAGAATAAAAAGTAAAATACTAACCGTGTCATCAATAACTCTCTTGTACTTATCCACGAGACTCTGCAGGTGCTTGTTTTGTGCTAGCAGATCAGTGACACGAGAACTGTCCGTACTGGAATTTTCACTTAATACTTTTTTACTAGCTCTCTCGCTCTCCTCAATTTTCTTTCTCAATTCAGTCTCTAATTTAACTCTAGCCTCATCTTTTTCCTGTATCTTCCTCCTCATTTCCTGCTCAATTTGCATCTTTTCCGATTCCTTTTGTTTGATCGTCTTCTGCATATCTTCGAGCTGGTTTTTGACTTCAGTCTTGGGGGTCGCGCTTTTGAGTTCCACCTCGAGGTGCTTCTTTTCTTCTTCTCTCTTCTGTAGTTCCTTCTTGAGGTTATTGGCGAAGGTGTGTAGCCAGTCGGCGGCGGGTGCGGCGTGTGCGGGCGGCGCGGCGCTCGGGCACGCGGCACTCAGTACACTCACGGCGTCGCTTATCTTCGACTCTTGCTCCTTTGTTACTTGCTGTCGAACAGAATTTCTAAAATTGTATTTCCAATGCATTCGTTACTATTCCCACTATTTAGGTAACTTTGGCATTGAATACGACTTGTAAGTATATATTTATTAGTCATGCATGCTTAAAGCTAATCTTGAATATATTCTACATTATACATACAATAAATAAATACATACAAAGTATTATATTTACACAACTTTTATAGTTATGATACCAAGCCCAGATAAGTCTTATTTTATTGCTTAGAGTTTGAGCTTCAACTGAGTACATACACAAAGTGTACTACCGACAATACGACTAGACGTATTTTTTTTTTGGAGTTCTTTTAGAGCATAAACTTGTTTTAGTCCAGATTTTAGTTGGACAAATATATTTAATGAAAGCGGCTACAGCTAAGACGCCAGGCCGGCCGAAGATCTGTGTATATGTAGGGTGGACTTACGTTAAGCGCGTCTTGGGCCGGCGCGGACGCACATTTCGCCTGCAGCGCCCTTTCGGTCGTTTGTAACGCCTCCATTATTTTCCAATTTTTAGTTCTCAATTCCTACCAATAGGTTAAACGGACAATGTATTGTTAATTATTTATAGTTCTATTAAAATGAAAGTTATAAATCAACAATCACATGCTACGAATTTATGTTAGACATTTCCTCTTGGAAATTATCAAGTGTTCAATAATGTGACTTTTTTGTCATCAACATATCTGGCAATACAAGCTTACGATAAATTCATTTGTAAGTACTATTAGTACATATTTAATTCGTTTTAATCAAATATCACTTAAGGACATTTATTGACTTAGGACCTGTTTAACCACTTACTGATAAAGAGTCAGGTTAGGCTGTTCACAATTAAAATGTGACAGATAGAGTAATAAATCCGATTTCAAATGCGACTCATAAGGCAATTCGATAAACTCTTTTGTACTGGTACTCCCGATCAGACAAATTTATCTGTCAGATATTTTATCAGTTTGATACATATGTAGGGCTTTATAAGACAGTTATGAAACAGCCTCTAACAGTTTTTTCTTTAAATATAATGTGTGGTAAATAAACATCATAACTATAGTCTATTCACTTTAAAAAAGATTAAAGCTTTACAGAAATCATACACAATGACGTTTAGGTAGTATCCATATACCTATGTTGACAGTGAGTTGATGCGAAAGTTACACTGCACCCTCTGAACAACTACTCGACTCAATCTCATAAAAATTCAACAAAACATCTTTAAGGAATTTCCATATCATTGGTACACAATTTAAAAACTAGGAAACGACCAACAAACACACAAGCGTAATTTTCACAACAATACAATTAAAAATTGGGGCAGGGTAAGAATCGCTTTTAAGCCCGACCATACACTATATCAATTCCGGGTCATAATATTTTGGACGCCCGCCAGATAACATACTGTAACACCTATTGGAAATTTCGAACAGTATCTGGGTCTACAGTAAAACATATATAATCAAAGAGCGATTCGGTGTAGCGTCCGAATTTTTCTGACCAGAAATTCTTATAATGTGCAGCCGGATAATACATACAGATAGTTCAACTCAGTTGGGCGTGGGCGGTCCTATGTGTGCGTGCGCTTGTAATACACAACTTTCATTCATTTCGCAGTGACGCGACAGGCGTCGTCCGAGTAATCAAGGCTCACCCACACATCGTACCGCGCGCAACTGAGTTGAGCTAACTATAGTATAACTTACGTCGTTCTTGCGGGCGTGGTTAGCGAGCTGTTCTCTGAGCTGTGCGAGTTGCGCCTGCTGCTCAGCGCTGCTGCGTTGTGCCGCCGACAGTTCCTCGCGCAGAGCCGCAACTACGCTTTCCACCTTGCTCAACTCCGCCGCCTGAGTGGAAAATTTCGACTGTCAATTGGTATCATTGTGATATCCATGCTTCCATTTTTATATTAAAAATGCGAAAGTGTCTCTGTCTTTCTGTTACTTCTACAGTCCCGCTGAACAGATTAGCTAAAGTTTAGAAGGGAAATATTTTTAATCCCGGTAAAACATTTGCTTCTATATCACTAATAGCTTTCTTATACTAACAATCGCAATAAAATTAAGTAATATAAACGTAGCCGACGGATAACACGACTAACATGGAATTGACATATTCCGAACAAATAACTCTGTCTCAATATCCTTTGTGAAACATTATTATGTGCGTACCTTGTCGTCGCTGGGCAGGCCGTTGTGTGCGGTCGTGGCCCGCAGCGCACGCAGCTCGGCCAGCTCGCTCTCTGCGCCCGCCAGCTGTTCGCGTACCGCACGCACCTCCTTGCTCAACTGTAACGGTACAATATTATCTAAATCTCCCCAGTACATAGAATCAAGTAGGTCATCTTCATGGAAATAAAGTATCTATGAGCCACCGCACGCGCTCAATGGACTATACAATAATTAATATTACCTCTGTTTTCTCTTTCTGTAGACCCTCAACCTTCTCCATGGCTGCCTCGGCTATCTGTGCGAGGGATGTTAGCCGTTGCACTTCATTTTGGAGTTCTGTAATTGAATAAAATAAGTATGTAGATCAGGTTTCTAAAAGTGGGGTCCGTGATGAATGTGTTAGGGGTTCGCGGTAGTTCAGTTATACCATACCTATCAGGAAATGCGTATATCATGTTTGATTGATATGGGTAATTTGAGCGATGAAGATCTCATTAAAGATGACTCAATTTGAGATCTAAAGAAGTTTTGAAAACTGAATTTCATGCAAAAGGTCTTGGTGAGTTTTGGTGTTCTTTGAGTGAAGCTTATCCTCTTCTTGTCAAGCGAGCCATGTCCGTTCTGATTCCATTTGCGATATTTCAATTCTCAATTCTGTTTTCGATAAAAACGAAATTTTAGAATCTGTTGAATGTCGCAGATGATATGCGGCTTGTCTTGTCGAAGACTAATCCACAGTTTACCGTTCTTATTGCTTGGTCTCATTAATTTAGTTCTGGCAATATTTAATTGATTTTGTAGTATGTGTAGGTAATTAATAAGTGATTTTTAATATAATACTTATTACGTAAATGTGGCTTGTTTTCTTTTCCGAAAATCTTTTTGGAGAGGGATCCGTTGAGCTATTACATTTTGTAAAGGGGTCAGTGACTGCAAAAAGTTTAAAAACCCTGATGTAGATTGTCGACTATAGCCGTATTAATTTTTTTATTCAACTTGATAACGAACGAAACGCGTGTTTCGCAAAGATGTAAACAATTTAAATTTGTAGAAAGAAATAGAACTTACTATAGAACTATAGAGTAAGCTGGATTTCGAAGAGGAAACTTGTAGTATACAAATAATAATAGTTTAATAAATGTGAATAATATGCTTCAGTTGTGTCACAGAGGCAAGTCGTCCGACATAGTAGTATACATACGTAGTTTGTAATGCAACGGGAGATTTTTTTGTATTGCAATTTGCAACCCGTAACTGACACTGCGACGTCGGCGACATGTTGCGGAACGCGTACATTTCGTGTCGGACGATAAGGTCGCGAGACAAATGTCCCCTATTGAAAACACATAAAGTGTACACTTTTAAAAACAAACATATAGCTAATATGCCTATGACGTCACATTGTGTACACTATAAATGTGTGTGACTGTGCGTACTAACCGGCACGGCGGTCGCGTTCTGCGCGTAGCTCCTGCTGAGCGAGCTGGTCGGCGTGCGCGGCGCACTGCCGCTGCTGCTCCAACTCGCCGCACACGCGCTGCGCCTCCTGACCACATATTATGATATTACACTTGTCATATGCATATCACATTTGATATTGTTAAAATACCATAATTATTATATTACACTAGTTATTGTGTTAGCATATTTTATGCTATTATATATTATGCTGTTAATTGATTGTGTAAAGGTGTATATGTGACACTTATATGTATAGAGGTTGCTGTGAGAGTAACCTTACTTTCCGAGACTACATTCCTTATTTTATCTAACGTGACTTGATTATTGGTATTTACCTGCAGCTGCTGCGCGAGATCGGCTGCGTGTTGCTGGGCGAGGCTGGCGTCGACTACACGCGCCTGCAGCTCCGCCTGCAGCGCGCCTAGTTGGCCCAGCAACGTCTGCTCCGCCTGCAAATATTAAGGAGTGAGCAAACTATGCCATGCTGCGGATGCGACACTGACCAGCAAGCCTCCAACAGTGTAACCACATTTTGTAGATTTCTACTTTTTGGTAAAAATGAATAACGATTGGTTAATTAAAATTATAGTAGCAAATTGATAGTATAAAATAAAAACATAATGAAGGCAGTCTATATAAACATTTGTTGCGATGGGTAGGCACCGCAAAGGAAGATTTTCCGACCGAGCAAGGGTTTTCAGTTTTAACCACGTAGAGTAGAGTACATTGACAAACAAAAAAAATACAAAATATTTTGGTAGAAGCTACAACATGGTTAGTAGATTTGAGTAGAAATAGTACAATATTTTTTGGTATAGTCACGAGTGATTAAAAATTGATCACAGTGACGTTCACAAAATCCGTCAATGTGAAGAGACCCGCCCCGTCAACAGTGTGCTATAGCGCATTTTGAGCTGTGCTGAGACCCGGCCCGCTCCGTTAAAATGTGCGCGTTGTACCTTTACAGTTGTTACCAACAGTTCAACTCAACTGAGATTACGCACAACTGTGTGCGCAACCCTATGTGTTGGTAAACCTTGTTCACACGGATCACTATCTGTTCCGAGGTAAAAGATTTACCTTTTGTTACTAAAAAAAACTATACATATTATATTGAAACAATACCTCGGACAATCTTTGAATATGCATTTCCATTTGGACTCGCTGCGCTTGGGCCTCAGCTTCCTCGGCCAATTTGGCTTGAAGCTAAAAAAACATACTAAAATGAAAATTTATACAGAAGTTTCGGCAACGAAAGTTCCGACCTTATGTCATTCTCATGGATTCACAGCCAGAATTAGATTTGCTATTCGCAATAATCAAAACAGCTCCTTTTTCTTTTTTGAACAATAAAGAAAAAAAAACTTAGTTACAGCAGATTCATGGGCAACCAAGAAAACTCTTACAATGAAAATCTGCAACTATTTAAGAATTTGAAGTCATATCGTATCGATGGAGTTATACGATATTGCCCTTGAGACTACAAAAATTTGCACTTTACTCGCGTACTCGCGCGGTTTGAAAAATTTGAATTACGATAATTTTTTTGTTCTAGGTTCGACCGCCTCCGTCTCTAGTGACCGAGATAGGCGTTAGGACTCAAATATACGCACTACAATCTTTTCCTGTGCGAGTGCTCGGTTGTCCTCTAAGAGTCGTTGCAGGCGCGCCTGCTGCGTATGCATGGCGGCCCGTCCGCTGGTCGCCGCTTGCTCGCTCGCACGCACCAACTCTGCCGAGCGTGCACGCTCAGCGTTCAAGCTCGTGCTGCATGACAATAAAAAACGTTACTTTATAACAAATAACGGCCGTACTCAGAGACGTTTAAAAAAAATTGAACTTCTACCTCATTTAGCTTTTGACAGATATATAATGTATGGGGTTTATGTCGAATTCTCGATTGCGCCAATAAGACCTATACGATATGCAGTATATACCTATATGATATACAGTAGTGACGTGGGAAATACATACGAGGTAAGTTAAGCTTATAAGATTGCACGAAGCCAGGCTCAAAAACTTGGCATTTGAGAAATAACAATGGAGAGTGAATACTCAAAAGATCGATTATAAGTAACCTTGCTCCTGTTTTTTTTTGTTTAGCCCCGAAATAGTTTTGCGCATAGAAACCATAGATTTTAACGCAACAAAAACTATCCTATCACAAAGAGGAAATAGAGCGATTGACCCTCTTTTTGCAGTGTTATAGGGATTATGATGAAAAGTCCTCACCGAAGCTCCTTCAGTTTTGCGTGTAGGGCCTGCGAGGCTTCGAGCTCCTCCGCCAGCGCCTTCTCCTTCTCTGCCAGCTGTTTCTTTAACTTCTGCATCGGATCGTTGGGGCCCTGCGACAGATACACGTCTTAATTAATCAGCGGTTAGCAGTCAGCTCTTTTTCTTTTAGAATTTTGATTTATTTTATTCTATTTAATGGCATGCCAACTTTGTTGCGACGAAATTGGTTTAGGTTCCAGCGGATCCGACAGATCTGTCTTAATCAGGCTGATTTGTAAATTCCCTTAAATACACACAAATCACATAAAAATCGGCCTAATGGTCTAGTAGAAGTTGGGTAACATACAAACAAAATATACAATACTAGATTTTCCTTGCGCGGAAATTCGTTTATCGCGGTGAACCGTTCATTTTTTCGGGACTAAAAGTATCCTACGTTATTTCTAATTCGCATTCCAAATTTCAGCAAATTTAGTTAAGCGGATTGGGCACGACGAGTTTATTGAAAAAACACGAAAGAACTTACTTCAATGCACATATTGTCACTATGTCTTTCTTGGGTCTAACAGTGCCTGCATATCAATTTGATTAAACAATTTTAAGTGTAAAGGAATAACAGATCTTTACATATTTTATTACATAAAAGATTATTCTATAATAATCATTACTATTTAGGTTAATTAATATAAATCTCAAACATTTAAATTTTTAAAAATAAGAGTCATGCTTTAATTGTTACATTCTAATGTTAATTAGTTCGGTAAAAAGATAAATAGAAGCAAACTGTAGATGAATAATCAACAAATGTTTACATTAATGGCAGTTAACAAATTTAAGGAAAGAGAATTCTGGCTAACAATAGACAATAAATTAAAGAAAATCTGCAACAGTTTACTTTTGTCAATCACAGATCAATGACTTTTATGATAATAATATAGAATTAGCTTATTAAACTATTATACTCAAAACCAGTATTATGAACATATATTATATGATAAAAATATATTTTAAGCCATAAGAATGTACTCAGATTTTAATTAAATAATTAATTACTTACATAAAATAGTAAAAGTATTTATGTCATACATTTTGTAGCTAATCTTAAGTAAAATGATGCAAGTTGCATGCAACATATTATTCGCAAACCGTGCAAGATTGTAATTAAGATAATGAGTAACTTATTGCAAACATAATAACATTATCATCACATGTTTTTACTGATTGCATAATTGGAAAGTATTGTTACCAATAATATCTATGACCTCAATCATGATAAACTTTTTGTTTACAATAAAGTTTATTAATGTTCTTATATGGATCTTACACGCGTCTAAATTATTCTGATCGAAACTTCGGATAATAATGTGCGGCCGCACTAAACTGGCGCTAAACACGGTTATAATAGCAGCCTTTATAATAAAAATGTCGCTCCCTACTCTAATCTGTTGGGAGTTGCAGTTAAAAAGTGAGAAGGCGAACAAGCCCAAAAAGAATACCTAACGGAAAGCTAACTACCAATGACCAAAGCCCTTGGATATTAAGTATTAACATCAAAAGAATTTCGAGCTTTCAAGAGGTAAAAACCGGCCAAGTGCGCGTTGAACTCGTATACTATTATATAAACTGCGTATCGAATTTATCAATCTACTATCAAAAAAGCAAATAGCAAAAAACTTATTTGTTGTACTAGATCCACCCTTAAATTTGTTTTTTGTATTTAATTTTGTTATTAGTATTTATGTTGCCGCTATAACAAATAGCGGCAACAGAAATGAATATTTTGTGAAAATTCAACTCTCTATCACCATTATTCTAATACAGCCTAGAGACAGACAGACGGACAGTCATTATTACCCTTTGTGTACGGAACCTTAAAAAGAGATACTGCTTCTGTGAAATTCATCCAACAAAGCGGTGCCGTCAATTCCCACCTCAGTCCAATCGGAGTGCTGCGGCAGCGGGTCGTGGTGTCGGTCGAGCAGCGCGTCGATCAGTATCTGGACCTCGGTGCGGGAGAGCGCCGCCGCGCGCACCGCACGTACCAGCTCTGACACGCCCACCGCCGCGCCCTCGCCCGCAGCCGCTGTTTAGATTATTTATAGATGCTTCAATAGGGTTGTTGACTGAGTCAAATATTCGCTGGTTTTTTTTTAACAGAATTAAGATACTATAGTAAAAAAAGGTATTTTCAAAATTTCAGCTTAATAACTTCTATTTTTTTTGTAATAACTCTCCAAATTTGGGCAGGAAAGTCGATTTTTTTAGTACTAATAATTTAAAAATATTTATTTACCATTTGATAAGTTCGGCAATTAACAACAACTTTTGTTGCTAACTTAGCAAATGGTATATAATTTTTTTTTGTGCGCGCAGCTCTATGTTTGGGTTAAGCTTTTTTACTCGGACGTCGCCTGCCGTATTTACTGCCACATGAATGATAGTTGTGTATTCACAAGCGCAAGCACACGTAGGGCCACGCGCATAAAGAGTTGAATTATCTGAATTAATTTAGATTTCAGTTTCAGATCAAAATAATGCATTGAAAACAGTTTACTATTGCTATAATACGTTATACTAGCATTTATCCACTGCTTTACCAGAGCATTTTTTTACGGAAACATTTAGCATTTAATAAAAAAAAAGTATCCTATATATTTTTATCAACTAAATCATAATACTACAATATGTAATGCATTTTATCTCCTACAATATTTAACATTTTTATTATTACCAATTAGCGACGACACATTCTGTTCGTTTTTCTTCTTCTTGTTCTTGGAGGGTTGTGGCGGGGCAGGCTGGGTGGGTATGGCTTGCTTCAGCAGCTTGTCTGTAGTCAGCTCACTCGGCTGGGGCGGGTTGAGTGGAAGTACGACCTCCTCTACTACTTCAACTGGCGCCTTCTTCTCGACTTTCTTTGCTATATTGGATTAAAACATCTAATTTACACAAAAGACACATAAAATGAATTACAGCAAGCTCATTAAATTATTTAAAAGCGATTATATTTAAGACACTTGTTTTATAGAGGATTTTTCACCTTTTCTTTGTTCCATTGGTGCCTCAACAGATATGTCGCGTTGCTCCTCTTTTGGTGTTTCCACTGGCGATGTTTTCGCTGCCTTCTGTTTGCCATGCTTCGACTTTTCTTTCTTCTCCACTACTTCTTCTTTCTTTTCGGGAACCTGTAAAATAAAACTCATATAGCACTGTCATCGCCTTGTGCTCTACACCTGTTCAAATATTGCGGCGAGCGAAACGTGTCAGTGTTTGATAAAAGTAATGTGACATCGGTACATATTTATTTTGACATCATAAAATATTTACAATGTCTGAGCAAAGCAGAAATATTTATTTTAATCAAAAAATTTCAAAACTTTTAGCAATTGACGGGATTTGCAATTATACACATAAAGTGAAATACAAATTATTTGGTTTAAAGCGTGCTTCAAAGCTTGTGCTTCTAAATAAAAATATCCGATTAATATAATATTGACTTCATTTTACACTTTACATATTAAGAACTTAGGAGTAGAGTTTAGACATTTACGGCTAAAACTAAACCCACTTTCTTTTGTGTTTACATCATGCATAACAAAAACATTTATTTCGAAATCACAGACACTTAAGTAAATTAGGGAACATAAAAAATTTAACTACTATATAATGTAAACCACACTACATAAATAATATTTTTTTTTTAAACAAAAAGTTAGAGGTTCTTGCACCCCGGGAAAAAAACAAAAAAGGAATGGAGTTAGTGTGTCTCCCGTTAATAGGTTAGGCAGGGATATGTACATTCGACACAGTTACTGACGGGACACGCAACTCACTTTTTCCGCAACGAGTGACGATTGCATCAACTCGAACTCGTCTTTGGGTTGCATTTCTTCAAAGTGGTTGGAGACATTGATGGTGGAAGCTGATGTCGGATCACTTACGCAACTCGGATCCTCTTTATTTATTAATATTGGCTTTACTTTAGGATCCTTGCCGCGTTTGCGGATCTGTACAGGAGGTATGACATATGACATTTTTGAATAAAGTTTTTATAGCTTCTACTTAAATTTATTTTAAGATAACTTAAGGCTTACATTTAACCTATTGTAATACACACGAACTTATGTATTTTTTCTATGAGAACAAGACTTAAAATTCAAATGGCAAGATGTAATAATCAATACATAATGTATGCATACCTTAATAAGCTGCGGTGGTTCGTCAGCTGCTACTTCTACCACAACTGGTGGAGAAAATTCGACATGAGGTTTAGCTGGGACCGAGTCATCGTCAACACCACTCTCGGCTTGTGCTTCACTCTCTACTTCACTTCCCGTCACTGCTGCAGTCTCCTTAATCCTATCTTTCTTTGCTAGCTGTTATAAGAGCAAATAAACACAGATGAAACATTTAAATTGAAAAAGAAATATCAAAGTAGTATAGTAATATACGCATTGTTCATATAATTATTTCAAACCGACCATTTCTTTTATTTTTTTGCGAAAGGGTACCTCAGTAGTTTAATCGTGGCTACAACTAATCTGTTGCTTGGAGTTGGTTTAGAGACGACAAGAATGTAGGGAAAAGGTACAAAAAAAAACTATTATTGTCTAAAGGCTCTTAAGGGGTCCGACCACTTACTCTCTGACAAGTGAGGTTCTGGCTCGCGCGCGGTAACACTTTCTAGCTGCGCACGAGTTATCATAGTATTTTGTATGGTATTGGCAAGCGAGCTCGAGCCCGGAATCGAGTTCGTCATCGAATTTTGTTTGGTTTGTCAGATTGTCGATAGGGTCGTGTTGAGTCCTCGAGGAAGGCGCTGGCGTCGTCCCCGATACAGTACTACTGTCGCGGGTACCTCATACCAGTCAACACAGCATAGCTAACATAGGTTAGATTGACATGTTATGACCAGATAACGTAGGTCTGGCAACTGGCTATGAATCAATTTCTTAGATTGTATATAATGGAATGAGATGATGATGATAATGGTTTTATAGGCAAAAGATTTTAGCATAACTTATGGATATGCTGTAGTGAGTTACCGTTATGTATCTAAAATAATAATCATATAAGCAAGCAAAGTTTAACTAGCTATTAAACTGTAATGATTATCATACTGATAAGAGCTATTTATACTGCAGAAAAAGTAACCAAAATGATAAATCTAATTTTAAATATATAGCTGTGGTTGTTTGTAATGTGAGTAACTCAGATTATTTAAAGACTTTAATGTGCTTAATACATCAACTTGTATAAAATTACTGACCATCTATCAAATTTTTATCAATTTTATTTTTAAGGGTTCCATACTCAAAGGGTAAACCAGGACTCTATTACTAAGACTTGTATACTTCTGTCTGTAGGCTGTATCTCAAGGACAATAATAGCTAGAGTTGAAATTTTTACCAAATATGTATATCTATATATTGTCGCTATTACAACACATACTCAAAACAAAATAAATATTTAAGGGTAAAGTTTATTTCTTCTACTTTGTAATGGCTGTCAAAAATGTATTTATGGGCAAATACGCAATGTGCGTATTTGCCCATAATTGCATCAGCATTAGCAGGGTATTAACACTATTTTTTTAAATTCCAGTAATAGAGAAATCACATATAGCAGAATTGTATTGAACGGGGTATGAGTGTATAAGACTCATTACTTTGAGTCCCAGAAAATATTGAATGACAATAAATACAGCAGAAATACATACCTTTTTGTTAGCTTTCTTATTGGTCTTCTTATTCTTGTTTTTGCTATCAGCAAGTGCAAGTAGCTCACTTGTAGCTTTGCGCTGCTGAGCAATGGCTTCCTCATAGCTAGTTCCCGAGGTGGAAAACAATCCCATAAGAAGCAGTACTGCAATCCCCGCCACTCCAACGCCACATAGCACTAGCAATGCTTGCAGTTCCATGGGATCTGCTGCATATGCTCACATGCTACAAGCAAGAACAAAAAGATTAAGAATAATCATCTTACAAAAACTTTTCATCTGTTATGTTTGTTCATATTTTGACAAGTAATAACTTTTTTGAAAGTCATAATATCTATATTATTATTAAGTTCTGCAGGTGCCTTTATTAAGCTCAGCTTATTCGTGCAAACTATAAAATCAATATAGCAATGCTATTTCCTCTACACATATTAAGTTTAATGTCTTAAAAAGTTTCTGCTTCTATTGTTAAGGGAATTTCCTATAAATTTCTTTTAAATGTTCTGCGCTTTAAATACACAAATCGAAAATAAGCCGACAGTAAACATATCAACTCTAAAAACACATACATAGCTTCCTATAGGACATTAATGACTTTGAAAATACCTTACATTTGTTGATGTTATGGGCCACAATTAAATGTATTAACTCTCTATTAGAAGAGTAATCCGTAGCTATTTTTATTTATACAGTAATTATTTTAAGCCGCTACATAATGACCAAGAAGTGCTTACGAATATTTGAGTAAGAATAAGCACATAGTATAATGGTAGTATTAAAACTCTGGAAAGGTTACTTACGAAAAGAAACTATAAAAACACGAAGTATTGGTGTTGTTATTAAATTCAGGAGTATTTTAACAATCTTTAAATTGCACTATTTGCTGAGCCCGGATTGCGGCCAAGACTTGACACGTAAGCAATGACACATGTCAAAGGTTAATGACAGTAGGTCTTTCTGTTTCGGTGTTCTTTGATAACTTTGATCGGCATTCAATACATAGAAGACTCCAACGTCGCATACTTTTAAAACTTTATAAGATTCTAGTAGATTTACAATATATACTTCCATTGTTAGACTGTATGTCTTAACTTTTCTTATAAAAGTAGGTAGAAAATTAAATTCCAAAATGCAGTCAAATTTCTTACCAGAAGGGGATCTCGATGTTTCTATATATAATAAGTATTTTTATGTTTTCAAAAGACTAGTAAACTATAAAATTAAAACCAAATTGCACATAAATTTAGAAAGAAACGATTCAATTGATTGAGCCGCACAGGCAACTGACACTGACGTAAATCACAGACACCACAAATGAAGGGTATATATTTTAAACTAAAATTATCTTTATCATTAAATGGCGCTACGGCTATAAAACCATGGCCAGTGTCAAGTTAAAGCGGGAAATCAATTTTCTTGTCCTAATAATATTTTAGCAACGTTACATAATATCGTCAAGTCTAAACTCTAGTCAAAGTCAAGATAAAAGATAGGCCAAAGCTTCAAGTCAGTTAATTTGTGCTAGAGGCTTTACTAAAATTTCAAGTAGAGTTTTGGAGGGATACATAAAATAGCACGTTCCTTGAAGTTGTATCACTTGCTCACACTTGTGCATGATATCGAATATTTAACGGTTAATATTTTACCACTAGTTAAAACGCCTTAAAACCCGAAACAACACAAAATTAGCGAAGAAATACAAAAACACAACGTCATCTTTTCACATCCCGCCAAAACTTTTCCAGAATAAAGTTTATAATTTATATCATAAAATTGGCGTGTCTGTACAATTAATATTTTTACAAACTAACCAATGTGGGGGGGCTTAAGAACAGTTATAGAACCCAAACCGACAGAAAAAGTTGTCTGTTTATCTGTTTGTCACAACAATGGTAAGAATCACAAACCAATAATAATTTTCTCTATAAATCACAGAATATGTAATTAGTTACTCTATGGCATTGAGGAGGAACGTACGGAAATAGGCTAATGCCTCACCGAATTTTGAAATAGGCACTATTAGAGAATAAATTTTATTTAATACTTTATAGTTTCTTTTTTATAATTTTTTTGTTCCTTTGGAATTGGAAGTCGGTTTTAATTTTTTGTTAAAAATAATAATTTAGTTACCCAAAATTATAATGCATATACCTACAGAGAACCACTAGGCATGATACATTTTTCTATGTCATTAAAGGGGCAAAAGAGCAGAGGGTTAACCTGATAGAAAGAAACTACCGAGCTAGCTGGTATCTTGAATTAGCACATAGAGTACTTTTTAATCTCGACTAAGCCACGGGTGTCGCCGCTGGTTATACGAGGTGTGTTCAAAAAGTATCGCGAATTTTGAATTTTCGCGGGTTACGTATATTCGAATTTCGATTTTTTT
>JAOTAV010032562.1:0-19710 GCA_026546445.1 Cyclargus thomasi
CAGCAGTATTTCCGGACCGCTACGACCTGCAAACCTTCAAGAAGAGAGCGTATTCCCTCTTAAAAGGCCGGCAACGCGCATGCAACCCTGATGTTGCGAGTGTCTATGAGCGGCGGTAGTTGCTTTCCATCAGGTAACCCGTTTGCACGTTTGCCCCCTTATTTTTATTAAAAAAATAATTAATAGAGTCGCAAAACTTTTAAGTGCGCTGGTGGTACCCGATACCACGGCATACGGTAGTGCCCGATGCCATAAAATTCCATATTATTACCATTAACAAATGAATAGACGTAATGGACTTATGGGTGTATATGTGGTATGGGTTACTAAGAGCGCGTTAATTTAATTTCACAGCTTGAAACGAAAATAATGCTTGTCTCACATTTCGCGTGCCATCACTCATTTGGCACGCTGACTAAAAAATCTCATCAGTAGGACATTTAACTGTCTGCTCATTCCGTAAATATAGCGATTGTGCCAACAAAAACATCATAAATATGCTGAAAGTTAATAATATTTGTTGCTTATTATTACTAATTCAACAGAACCAGTAGGAAGTTATGTAGATATCAACATTGGATGTGCTGCATGAAATTATTACAACGTTGGTATTAAATGAGGATCTAATCTTATTACTAACAAGATGGTTGAATTGTGCAGTGGGTACTAGGCTGGCAGAGCAGTCATTCTATAAGTAAAAGTTTGCTTTACGCTAAAATTACTAAACTAAAAAAGTACATACCTATGTACAAAAATCTTTTTTATTCGAATCAAATGTTACCATTACTTATTGGTTTTGTCAAATGATACCATTATTTCAATTTTCAACAGGGAAATTGATATTAAAGGGCCTGATTCACCAGTTACTGATGAGTGTCAGATGTTTATCCACAACTTTTTCGACTAATGTTGTATGGAGAATTTGCTCTTGAAAAAAAAGTAATGTTCAAATTTTGAAGCATAAAGTAAAACCATGTTGGATACTATCACAAAAAACCATGTATCACACTAAACCAGTAATTGAATAAGATTTCAAATAGATTAGCTACAATACAATAGACATAATCTTTTGTCTCCGTATAAATGAGACTTTCAATAACTACATTAATTACAGGTAACAAGCTTGGCTGTCAGATAATTATCTGGAACATTAGAGAAGCATCTTGGTGTTGTGGCATTTGCATTCTTTCTTTGTAGGCCAGTAACCTGTAGGTTGGCGGTGACACAACCGCTCCCTGGGACACTGCCAAATTTTGTACAATGCTCGTCTTGAAATAACTACCGGGATACTTTGCGTTGGTCCTCGAATGAACTTTTTAAACAATTTAGGTGACGGTACTTTGTATTCTTTTTATCTGACTGTCTCGAGAGGTAGGGAATATTTCTGTCCCCAACACTTGTATGATCTCGTACCCCACAAACGTTAGAGTTGATGCTATAGTAAGTCATCTTGGAGTTGGTTCTAATTGGCACTAAACAGAAACTAGGACTTGAGACCAACTTTAATGGAGTCCTGTCGTCACGGCAATCATAAAATAAGTAGGTATAAAACAAACTGCTGAAGGCGCAATAGTTGGTTTTAAATAGACTGCAGACAAAATGAAGATAGGTGAGATCGCAAAATTGCCATCAGATAGCTGATCTTTGCCGATCCTTGACAATATTACATTATGGATTAAAAAAAAAAGAAAAGCTAAGTTTAAGGAATTTATTGATACAAATATGTAATTACAAAATAGGTACAACGTACATTTAACCATTATAATATGAGAGAAACAGAATGGAATATAACACACCACGTAACATACACTCGCAAAGATAAAACCTTGATATACAATTTCTTAGCAGTAAAATCTTAAAATATTAACATATTAGATGACGTTTTTTTTAATTCAAAGAACAAAACAGGTCTAAAGTTTAAAATAAATTCTGATTTAACATTTTTAAATCTTGTGACTTGTTTCGTGGCTATCCTAGCCACGAAACAAGTCACTCAGCGAATAGATACCGAGAAAAAACATTTGTAAAGCTGTCTCCTGTGACTGTCTGTAATATATTAATATTTAGCATCAGGCAAAAAAAATATTTAAATATACAGGATTTGCATGCGTAAGTACGCAGTTTAGGATGTTAATTACTGTAAGTTGTAACGTTCAAAGTAACATTACAGTATGTATTGTAATGTACAAAGTTGGAACTATTGGTGTAAGGTATATACTATAATGATCAAAATAAGTGTATGGTAATAAGTAATTCTGAATTTGAGATGCGTTTTAACATGGAATTGAAAAAAAATGAAATGATAATTTCATCACTTAAGTGTAGAATCTCAGTACAAAGTAGCATCTAACTCAACTTTATTTCGCTTCGTACAATTCTATGCTATTCCGGTATCAAGTTTACAACCAGCTGCTGTGGAATAATATGATTAACATTTTAATATAAACGTATATAAAAAAGATAATGATTAATGCAAAGATTTTATACTAGATACAAAGTAAAACACAAACTGTACATTTTAAATATTTGACTAGATTAAAACGTGGTATTATGGTTAGCTTACACTATTCTAGCCCAGTGTTTGTTTTCAGCACTTGTCTGGAATAGTGTAAAACTGTCATTAATTATACTAGCTAGACAAAGTCTTGCGACAGCATTAAGTATAGGACATTAAAGTTCCATAGAAATATAAATATTGTCCCAAGAATTTCAAATAGTATTTTTTAAGTTAAATATTTCTATTTTAGTTATTTTTGACTCAATTAAGAATGGAGATAATTTTCTTTTGATACAAGTTAATATTTTTGTATTTTAGTGAATATATTCATTTATACTTTGATATGTTAAATGGTCCATAGCTATTGAAATTTCATAGATATTGTCAAGAAGCTAATAAAAAATATAGACAATTCTTAAATTCATTTATAACAATGGCGTATTTAACCACAAATTATATTTGTTTTAAATAACAAAAATTAACTCTACTCCTAATTGAAATTATTGTAATCTAACCGTGTTATTAGAATTATAGTCAAGTATAAAATAGTGAATAGGGCAAAAAGCATCGGCACCATTATAATTTTGGCGTTTTTGGTCATACGGCCAGTTACGCCTTCTATAGACGACAATAATATATACAAAGTCTTTACAGAAGTGCGTGGACTTTGCGTGTGTTGTGGCAAGGTTACATTGCTCCATTGCGTTTCGTTGTGCCTACGCAGCGGTTTCTTTGCGGAGTTTTTTATACCTCTACATCATATGTTAAGTTTTATTCAGTTTAAAAAACGCAGCGACAACACGCTGAAGCAGTGTGACCTCGGTCTTTTACTTTGGAGCAATGAAATTCCTCAACGAACCACTCAGCCTTCTGCTACGTATGAATTCGAGTCATACGTTTGTCGTCTGTAAATATGTTTTAGTTGTTTTTCGTTATACATTTAGTGCCTTATTTATTATATTTCACTGTTTTTTTTATTATATTTCACAAGAATAATAATATTATATTTAAAATATCGTACAAGTAGTTAAGTATTGAAATATACGTAATACGCGTTATAGTATGAAAGCCTAGCGAATACCGTAAGCTGCGATACAAATACAATCTGCTATCCTATACAAACAAGAACTAGCTATGGTGAATCATTTTTCGATACTTTAGTGGCCATATTAAAAACTATTTATTGAATTTTAGACCATCATATTTTGATCCTTCTAAATCTTTAGCAATCATCTTTCGATGTTACAATATTCATAGACGGTACAAATTTTAGGCACTTTTATCTGGTCGTCTGGGGCATGATCCCCACAATTCGAATACCGCTTCGACTGTAACCTGCATCACTCGAGTAAAACGTATGTCAGTGTCTGCCTTTTGACAGGGGAATACGCTTTACGCACCTTCGGCTGATGGGTTAGTGATGTATGTGGGACTCCCTTGACAAAGGGTGTACCATGCGCTTTTTAGTTAAAAGCGTATGGTACTTCACTCTCCACCTCTGGCAGAATTACTGCGAATACATCACATCACATCATAGCGTAGTAGACATTCGAGGCATGGGAATCAGCCCCCTGGTCTTTACATTTTCTAACCGTACCATAAATTTAAAGCTCTCGATTGGTGTTTCGTAGTTGCGCAACCATAGCGTCTGGGATGCCGAGACTAAAACATTTAAAAGATTCACCTGTAATTGATTTCGGTGGGGTGCGATCGTGTGACGGCCCCAGTTGTGTTCAGCTTGGAAGACATACAACAGCTATTGGTCATTTGAGCACTGTTCAGGAGATTAAAGAGAAAGCCAGCCAACTGGAGAAGTTGCTTGGAGTGAGATGGTCATCGGCCTATGATGGTCGGCTCGTCGGCCATAGCGAGCTCATCCGTCGCAGCCTTGTCCCCTTTCCTTTTGCGGGAGTAGAGGAGGAATGATCCAGCCGCAAAAAGGTTGACAAGCACGACGAACCACGCCAGGAAGAAACTGATGTGGTAGCTGTAAGAGAAGTAATCGTTGTAACAATAGGCCAAAAAAATTAGATGATGTTATAAAGTAGTTGCTGCTTGAAGATATTTGACAGACCACCAGAGAAACTACTTGATAACGGACCAGCGTTATTTGGACGCATATAATGTCAAGTCAAAGTTAAATTCAACTTCTGGGCTTGGTATCATAAATCAACTGAATTGAGTTGTTTTCCCATATATAACATACGAAATCATAGGCATAATTTCGTATGTTATAAAAATCTCCAAAATTTCAAATCTATATATTAATACACAAGCAGAAAACTTTGTACTCCTTTTTACGAAAGACGCGTAAATGTGAAAGCATGAAATTTCTTCCAGTTATACTTTGTATGAAGGAGAAGCGTGGAATACCAATATTATTTTCATATATGCTTAAGCTTTTTTTATAATAAATAAAATATTTTTAAATTTTTTATAATAACACACTACGCACACTACAATATTTTGACATGACAAGATAATAACACACAAAATACCCTGTTGTTTATGGTTCAAGTCTGTGATTTTTTTAAATAAAATTTAATGGTCTGCTAAAGTTTATGCTAAACGGATACCTTTATCGCAGACTTCAATTTGTCATTTAGTTACATCCGTACATTGAATTGAGAAATATTTATGATCGACTTTTGACCACAGGGCGACCACTGGTAATTATTATTCCGGATGATATCTGATTCTATGAGCCAAGTAAGACACAAGTGGATAAACTTTATGTTTGAATCAACGGGCTTTATATATTAGCTGTACTAAAATGTATGACACATTTGCTCTAAGAACCTTTTGACCACTTCCTGGCGCCGTATAGGTTATCATTTTTATTCCACAATTTGTCTGACAGATGAAGTAAATGAAAACTTAGAAACAAGTTGTGGATAGCTAACCCGTATACCTTTTCATGCCTACTTGGTATGGAGATGCTTATTAATAAATACAGTAAATGTACAATATACATGATAATTGTTTGAAAACTTACTAATGATAAGCACGTTCTGGGTAAATGTATTTTAAATTTTTCTTCATGTAGTCCACCGTGGAGAACGTGACTTGCACCACGACGAAGGTGCAAGAAGCTGTTGACAAAACATATAATATTAAACTGGTTTTAGACTGATGATTTGCTCGCGTTAAGTAGTTGTATTATTGACTAGGTCCCATATGCATGCAGAAACGCAGCCGGCAGGGTTATTATATAAAAACTACAATCAACAAACAATCTGAAATCGTCATAGTGATTAGCTCGTGTTCAATCACTGAAGTTCAAATTTAAAACTAATTTATGTCAAAATCCATCCAATCAAATCCACAGAATAGCAAAAAGGTACCATTGTGGCAATAATTGCGCAATTACATTGCTTTCGCAGATACGTAATAGCCCTGTCGTACGTAATAGTCCTCTTGAGGGTAGAATTTATGAATATTCTGTTTTAGCGGATGCTTACGTCATCTACTTGCATGCCAAATTTTGGCCCAATTCATGCGCTGGTTTGGCCTGTGATGACAATTTCTTTTTTCAAATCTTAGGCTCGCCGCCTCCTGCTTCCGCATTAGTCACAGTGCCATTGGTTCTTCATACCAGGCTAAGGATTACAATTTTTAAGCAGAACTAAGATCTAGTAAGAAGTTCTTGGAAATAAAATATAATATTACTGGTTGTGCCCTATGTGTTAATCCAGGACACCAGCTAGCTCCATGCCAAATTTTATCGAAATCGGTCCAGCCGTTTTAGCGTCAAGAAGTAACAAACATACACACTGACAATCTTTCGCATTTATAATATTAGTAAGATAAGAAATTAGATTTTTTTAAAAAAGCATATTATTTAAACGGAATTGTGAAAAACTCTATTGTTAGGATCCACGATGATGGCAACCACCAGTTCAAAAACTTCCTGGCTAGGAAAAACCGCAAGGAACTTGCTCCTCATCTTTTTTTAAAAAAACTAAATTACGCGTGTCTTTGGTCGCATTTTTTTTTTTTGGAAAAATGAGTGTAACTTACTGCTAATGAAATGTATGCCCGCGGCGAGTCTCTTGAACATGTAGCGGGGGTTGCGGAAGGTGTAGACGGAGAACCCACAACCCATCGCCATTACAAACAGACTAATTATACCGAACGAAATCATCGTCCGAACGTAATCTGTAATAGAAATATTTAATTTAATACTAGTTGATGCTGAGAGGATGTTGATAAGTGTATGTATTATCATAAAAGAATTATTCTAAAAGTATCCTATGTGTTGTCTAGATTTAATAGCTATCAAAAAAGTTCGTATAAAAAAGTAATTAAGGTGTGTGCTGTACAAACTCGCTATGGCTAAATTGAACGTGAGGTTGACAGGGACAATTTTACAAAAAGCTTCCGTTAACCCAAATAAACTTTCGTTAAAAGCGTATCAATTAACTCGAAATGCACGTGATACAGCTAATTAATTAGTGAAACCCTTTACAGAGCGCCAAGCAATTACGAAATACATTGGAACGTTTAATTACATCAACGAAATACATCAATGATTCAAATAATTGGGTAGAGCCGTCGGAAATTTTGTTATAACGAGATACTTAGATAAAAGTTTTCAGTTAAATGCTTTTTACTAATAATTGAAGACATAAATGGAGGAAGCGGATGACTAACACTTTGCAACCTACGAGTATCTACAAATTTCTACTTGTAACTTTTTGGCGGACGAGGTGTAGCAATAAGACTTCGTAGATGTCTTGCGGTATAATTTATTCCACTAGTAACAATAGGTGTTGGGTTCACAAGTAACAGCGTGAAACAATATTAATTATCACCGAGAATATTTTACAAATTAGAGATGAATTATTTCAGCGTCCTGTTCACAGATTTTTGCTAAAGTAAGTTTTTGTGTTGCCAGAATTTACATACATTGCATGTTTAATGTTGCTATATTACAAAATGTCATGTAGATTAAATTAGATCCATATTAAACATTATTAAGGGTGTTTCGCCACACCTTACCAGCTATTTCCATATTTAGCTCGTGTATCTAGCTATACATCAAACCCACATTATTCTTATTTCAAAATTTGTTTCGGGTCCAAAAGCGTCCGTTAACGCAAAAACCCGTGAGTTTTTGAAATGTTAGTTACCTGCTTCTGCCACTTACGTCTTCAATTATGCATTTTCTAACGAACACAACATAGTATAATATTCAGAAATTTTGTTCACTTCAAAACATTCAAATATGACTTATTTTTGTGTATCCACGGAATATAGCGTGACCGAAACACATAAGTGTCGCCTTACTGTATTGTATTTTAAAGGCACATCAGATGGCTTATACCTACCGCTTACTGTATATTCATTTATGTAATATTTTCGGAAACCCTATAAATATTACGCCTAAAATCAGAAAATCCGATAATATCATTCCTATGATATTAGGAGTATTTAATTC
Source organism: Cyclargus thomasi (assembly GCA_026546445.1). NCBI lineage: Eukaryota > Metazoa > Arthropoda > Insecta > Lepidoptera > Lycaenidae > Cyclargus > Cyclargus thomasi. The sequence continues at coordinate 7,938 of JAOTAV010032562.1, forward strand.
CTCCTCAAAATACTATTTAATGTATACTATTTAATAAATCAGCTACGGCATCATAATCCATTCAGTAGTTTCGGTGCTATAAAAATTCTGGCAAATAAACTTTTAATATGAGAGTGATTAGATTATATAACATATGCTATGAACGCTTCCCACTACTTCAATCTGGTCCTGTCTTAAATATCCGAGGGACTTGTGTTACGGGTACCAGATAACGGAAATATATTTAATACTTTTATACTATACACATATTAAGAATTGTTATTATATCATAAACATATTTAATACACATCCACGACCCAGAAAATTTGAAAAAAACTTCTTGTTCCGTCGGCGGGATTCGAACCCGTGACCTCCGGCGAGAGCTACCAACCTGCTCAACCACTGCGCCACAGAGGTCGCCAGTCAGTTTTCAAGTGACTTGCAAAATTCTTTTAAAGAGATGCTGTACCTACATTTTATGCTTCGTAGTTGGCATACTTACTAGCTACGTCTGGATCGTAGGCAGGATCAACAGGTTTCCCATTTTTGTTCATTATCGGTTGAGCTAAATAATTTGTACAATCTGAAACAAAAAAAAATGAAATTGAAAATAGTTTCTGTAAAAAGTGAAAGATACCTGCAAAAGTGCAAGAACATTTTGAAAATACGGAATGCACTATAATTTCAGAATCTATATATGAATACGCAAGCAGAAAACTTTAAACCAATTTTACGAAAAACGCGTAGATGTAAAAGCATGAAATATTACTTTAAAGTATGCTTTAATCTTGTATATTTGTAATAAATACAACGCTACGCACACTACAATGCGCACACTACAATATTTTGACATGACACGATAATCATACACGAAATGCTCTTTTGTTTATGATTAAAGTCTTTTTGTAATAAAATTTAATGGCCTGGTAATGGGAGACATTCATGCCAAAATCTATGATTAAATTGAGACTTCGAACACAAATAACTATGGTCGAAATTCGACCACAGGGCGACCTCTAGCAATCATAATTAGTACAACTATAATTATTTATTTGTTTCAACTGGACTCAACGCAAACATTAGCGTTTTGTCAGAAATTTTAATGCTCATATTTACACGACATATCAACAATGTTTGAACACAAACGGACCGGAAAGTATTCAGTACTTTGTTTATTTGTCATTTGTCCTTGCAAACAACACGTCAAACAAATGTTTCATTTCGTTATGATCATCAGGAAACAACATCAAATGGTTTGTCGACGAGATCACTGACAGCTACAAATATTATGGATTTCCCTTTGTGCTTATACTGTAGATTTATGAATTGTAAATATTTGATAGTTTTTCAAATGCGTGTTTCTAAATGTATGCGACATCTCAAGGCCTTTTTATGTCATAAACAGAATTGAGTAATGAGAAATTTAACCACCTATGAAACAACCGCAAAAAGTGTAAAATGTCTTTCAGAGATTCTTTAATCGAGATAATAGTAATTATTAGTTCTCACGAATTTTGAACTAGAGAAAACATTTTTAAAACTAATAACTAAGCAATATATACTTATTATTCTTTTTCCAAATGAGACCAACGATGTTTAACTTACTACACATACATTATAAACATACTTATTATTTTTTATGCATACAAAAATTTATGCATACAAAAATGTATTTAGCCTTAATTCTCCCAGTAACGCCCAATAGAGTGGGCAAAAGACGATAAAGTTGATGTTTACTCCATTATTACTCAAAGCCATAATTTGACAAGCGAAGCGAACCCTCTAATTCCCACTCCCAGTACATATCTGTAGTACACTTTACAGAAAAAGTATAAGAGATTTAGGTTTAGACCTCAGCGTAGTAATTTGTGTATATGACTATAAGAAGTATGTTAGAAAATCTAGCAAGCCCTCATAATGCTGCGTTTCATCGCTAGTTTTATCATTATTTATAGTTCTAATAACGATATCAATTTCGTTATTTTTTATTCTGTTTCAGCCTTCAATGGCTTATTACTATCTTATATGAATATAAACTAGTACAAGAAGTAGCTCCCTCTTAACATCAACTTTAATTATTTATTATTAATAGTAATTCAAAAACTCTAGCATTCTACCTTACATTATCTTCCTTGTAGCTGCAATTGCAACTTTTCCACCATCACTTTTGACGACCCCTGTAGCTCAGTTGGTAAGGGCGTTGGTAGCTTAAGCCGGGAGTCGCGGGTTCGAATCCCGCCGACGGAGCAAAAAGTTTTTCAATGTTCTTGGGTCTTGGATGTGTATTAAATATGTGTATCATATAATTAACAATTTTAAATATGTGTATAATATAAAAGTATTAAACATATTTCCGTTGTCTGGTACCCGTAACACAAGTCCTTCACTTACCACGGGGCCAGACTGACGTGGCGTGAAGCGTGTATAGATATTATTATTATTATCATCACGAAAAACATGACTTCCGTCATTTCTTTATGTCTGGTAATGCACTATTCTAGTTGCGTCAAACAAACCGTGCTACTGTTTATTTGTCTTTGTATACATCGTCTGAATTCGGGTCGGTGGAGACTTGAAAGAAGCGATGTGGTATTTTCATCGGTGACTATAAATCTTATTGTGTAGGATGTGTTGATTCTTTATTACCTTCGCTAGTGGTTCCGTAACGTTTCAATATTACTTATTTTAATAAAACTGTGTCCATGCTAATAATATAAATGGGAACGGGTGTTTGTATTTTTATTTGTTTGTCGGTTTGGTCTTTCTTTACGCCATAACGAAGCAATCAATCGACTTGATGCTTAGTATAGACTTAGTTGAAAGGTTGGAGAGTAATATAAAAATTACTGGAGAGCAAAGCTAGTTATTACGTGTCATAAATAAATTTAAAGGTAAAAATTTACTTGTGTGGATAATTTATCAAAATAGCCTAATAGAAACTTTGTCAGTAAACGGTGACAGGCTCTTAGACTTTACGAAATATTTGTAAAGAATAAAGAGTCTTTGAAACAAAAATAAAATCAGTTACCGAAGTTCTCAAGTTACCTGCGAGCCTTAAACTTTGTCGTATAACAAAGTAAATATTCGTAAAAAATATCTTTGTTATTATATAAAATCCCTTATCTTAAGCTATGTCCAGTCCGTTGATGAACGCAATTACGTGATGCGATCTAATCCAGAATACACGAAAACATTTTTTGATGTATTTCTTTGAAGATTTAATTTATAGTTCTTAAAAATTAGAATATCCATACTAATATTATAAATGCTAAAGTGTGTCTGTCTGTCTGTTAAGTCTTCAAACCGAAACGGCCCAGCCAATTTTGTTGAAATTTTGTATGTAGATAGTTTAAGTCCCGGTGAAGGACATGGGATACATTTTACCGTGGAAAAATGTACACGGAGTACCGGAGTAACGGAGTAGCGGGCGTCATCTAGTCTATAATATGGTTCAAAAACTTCGAAAGCAATTTCAAAAGTGTCCAAACAGAATCAGGAAAGAATTTTTCACGTAACAAAATTTTTCACAATCAGTGAGAGTTCGGATAATTACAAACAACAAGAGTTCGGATAACAACAAGCAAAGTAGACTCTATTTAAGATATTTGTACCCTAAGGGTAAAAACGAGACCCTATTACTATAAGACTTCTGTTTGTCAGTCTATCAGTCTGTCTGTCCGCTTGTTGCTGTTTCCAGGCTGTTACAAAAAAGGTAAAAAGTTATAGAGTTGAAATTATTTACAGATTATATTTGCTTGCAGATGACTTTCAGTCAATAGTCCTTAATTAATGTATTCTTATCGATAAGAGAGGTCACTACACTACGTAGAACATAATTATATCGACACGACGATGTTAGTTGTGTCTGTTCAAATATCAGAAAATTTTTCCTCATTTTTTATTTTATTGGTACGGAACATTTCGTGAGCGATTTGTTGAGCTATTGATCAGAAAGCCAAGTTTTCACCTTTTACCTAAATGTACAGAAAAGTATATAATATAAATATCATGAGCAGTTATAAGAAACAGATAATTTTTTTAATTGAAATACAAAAGCAAGAGCAATCCAAGAGGGGGAAAGAGGGGAATCCATACACGGGAATTACAGGAAAAAAAAGGGAAAAGAAAAAAAGATCGCGCTACATAATATTATATACGATATCGTATTGTAACATAAACTACAGAGCGCAATAGGGAAGATGCGTGTAAAACAAAATTGATTGAATGCAGATTATTATGATAGTGGGGTAAAAGATATACAGAATCCCAAAAAATCTCTGAATTCTGTTGAGAAGCAAGTAAAATATTAGCGATTTAAGTTTTCTACCTATCTCTTTCTCTCCAAATGTAATTTAGTATGAACTTTGTATGCAGCTAATAGACTTTGACGTCACAATCAAAATCGGATCTCTATTTGTAACTTACTACTTAAAGGATTGTAAATTTGTTGTTTTTAATTTTATCAAAAAACTGTGTAGTCCAATACATCGTTTTCCAGTAACGAAAGATTTATTTGAATAAATAATAAAATATCATTTTGCCTTAATAAAGAGATGAGATTATTGTTGTTAAGACATGTTTTTATTAAACTCAATTTTTTTCTAGCCGACGCTGCATTTGTAATGAATATATTATTACTAGCTGACCCGGCAAACGTTGTATTGCCATATAAATAATATTGTCTAAAAAATAAAAAAAAAATATTAGCGGAATGAAAAATAGATGTTGGCCTATTCTCATAGATACCGGATAAGCACAAAAAATTTCATCAAAATCGATCAAGCCGTTTCGAGGAGTATGGCAACGAAAACTGTGACACGAGAATTTTATATATTAGATCAAGTTCATAGTCTCGGTATAGCTTGTTGAAATTACGACTCGCTCTCACAACATACGTGTTTTGCCGATAGTAGAAGCACTCAGTATAGATAATGGAGGATTGAACCTAGTGAATCTAGTAAGGGACGTTAATTGAGAATTTCGAAAGTAGTTGAGGACAATCAAGTTCCGTAGCCTAGTCGGAAGACCTTTGGTTCGCACTCCAGAGGGTGCAGGTTCAAACCCCGGTGGAGCCATTTTCCGATCTCAAGTGCATAATACTGATCCTCGTTGGCGTGGGAGAGCCATGGTTCGGCAAGAATGGGCCGGCTTGACCGGAGTGATACCATGGCCTCACAGACAACTGGCGTGAAACGGCGTTGTGCTGTGTTTCGTTCAGCGAGTTGACCGGTGGCCCAACTTCCGCTATTCCCAAAATCCCCCTGTCCCTATACCCTCAATAAGACCGGCAACGCACTTGCAACTCTTCGGATATCAAGAGTCTCCATGGGCGACGGCAGTTGCTTTCCAACAGATAACCCGTCTGCTCGCTTGTCCCTGTAAATATTATAAAAAAGAAAAAAAAGCTCAGCTGTCATCGTTTTTAGTAGCAGAGTGCAGTCGGCAATTGCGCGTCGACTTTTGTGTGGTAGGATGTGAAATTTCTTACAAAGGCTTAGATGATTGTCCGAATGGGAAGCTATTTTCAGATGATAACACATTTCGATAAAGCTTTTTTGAATAATCTTATAAGATGTTATACTACTTATAAGATGAAAAAGATTAAAGACTCTCATTATTCATTGCGAACATTAAGCGAAAAGGAATTTTAAAGGGTAATAAAATATTTAATTTAGTGCATATTTCAGCGCATGGATAGACAGCAATTAAAGTGGAGTTCTTTGTAATAAAACATTTATGAGTTGTTTTGTGGTTAATACGCCGTTCAGATGTATTTCTTCGGTTATTATTCAACGAATATTAAAACCTATAATTACATTTTTAGCAAGTAACAAAAACTTTTTTGATATATAAAATTCTATTAAAATTCTATTTTACTGATCAGTAATGAAATAGACTTTGAATACAATTTTTAATTAACTACTAAGTAGTAATTGTGAAGAAACGTTATGATAGCATTTAAAGTTAATTTCAAATGCTAGCATCTTGAATATACTAGGATAAACGTATTCTACTCATAATGCTTTGAAATCAAAATTTAAGCTGGAATTTTTTTCATAACCAACCAAGTAATGACTCGCTTCAATTCAGTTAATATAAGGTCTGTAACCCTTAAATTAAAGACAAGAAAGAGGTTTTGCTTAATCACAGCGTAGAGTCTATCGTTGTCACAATGTACAGAACTGGCAGTAGCCCAACTTCAAAGGGTTTTCAAAATTTGTTGTTTTTAATAAGGAGGCAAGAGATTAGACGCGGGTTACTTCATGGAAAACCACCACTTATAGACAATTGTAACATTAATAGCCTTGCAAGTTTGTTAACGATTTTTATGGAAACGGAATTAGGGATCGTTATTCACTAACTGAACGAAACACAGCGTCACGTCAGTCTTCTGGCAGGCCCCTTCGTTTCGAAGTATGGCTCTCATACAACAAGAAGACCTAGAAGGTAGGTAGTAAATAAGATAGGTTTGACGTAAAGCCTCGCTGCGCATGCAGTAAGCATACCTGAGTATACCTACAGCCTTGTCAGAAATATCAAAGCGTTCGGCTTTGATATTTTGTGCAGTGTGTATGCTAAGCTTTTATTGTAATGAACCTAGTGACTGATAAATTGAAGCGTTGTTGGATTTGTCGTGGTCGTGGAATTTTTGCAAAATATCGTGCACGGGGCTGCGGGGTCCCGGGGTGTGTGATCGAAATCCCTAGTGTCTAGACATTCTGAAATCATTTGCTTCAAATTTACTCAGAAATAAATGATTTTGATTTAGTTTGTTTGAAGTCAACGTACTGTTAGTTACGTCAATTGTGTAATTAACAGCTCGATGGCCCCAGCAGATTTAATGACAGCCCGTGGCGAAAGATAACGAACCCAGCGGGTAACTAATATAGCTGAAGAGTTTGTATTAATGCGCTTATCTCAGGAATTACTGGCTTGAATTGCAAAATCATTTTTGTGTTGGTTAGTCTCTTTATCGAGGAAGGCTATACTGCCGTCTTCTAGCTTAAATGTCGTTTATCAACAGCTAGTCTAGTGGTTGACATTTTGATGCCATTATAATCAGAAAAAAAGCTCTATCGACGTGTATTACCAACATTTTTGTAGCTTTTATAGTCATCGAGTTATTAAAATTAATATTGGCATTATGAAGTACCAAGCGCATAGAAAAACTGCGGCGTTTTTTGCTCATAACTCAAAAAGTGTTTTTTGTACACAGAGGCATTTTAGCTTAAGGGCGGTAGAGTTTGGCATAAAAGTGTCGTTATCACGGTAATTTTACTAAACAAAAATTACAGACTTCGACCATTAACAAAAGAGTATTTTGTGTATGATTACCATGTCATTTCAAAATATTGTAGTGTGCGTAGCGTTTTATTTATTAAAATATAATTAAATTCAAGAGTAAAACATATTTTAAAATAATATTGGCATTCCACGCTCCTCCACTATATTATCAACTGTAACTGGGAGAAATTCCATGCTTTTGCTTCTTTCGTAAAAAGGGGTTCGTAGTTTTCGGCTCGAGTTACGCATATATAGATGTGGTATATATATATACATATAGATGTGATATATATATATATATATATATACATATATACATATAGATGTGGTATATATATATATACATATAGATGTGATATATATATACATATAGATGTGATATATATGAGTAAGCGTCTTAGCGACATGGGTTTGTCAAAACTAATCACAAAAAATAATCGATTTTAGTCATAACTACTTTCACAATTAATTCTACACAGAGTGTAACAAGAATTAGCAATAACATTTTAGGGTGTTTATGTGTCCTTTGTATAGAGTTCACTGTTAAAGTAGCAGCGCTGCAAGTGAAAAAAAAATTCGAGATTTGTAAGGGCGAGCACTCTATACGCCGATACACACCCAAAAATTTTTATCACTTTTGATTCACCATCAGGCTGTATAGTACTATTACTTTTGGTACACACTGTACACGGGTGACCCATGATCCAAACAAACAAACCTTCACATTTATAATATAAGTGTGATTCTTAGAGCAATATTTTGCAATTCACCAACATCTGTGCCAGTGGATTTAATTATGTTGGAACAAGCGGCGTAACGCGATTATAGACGCCAAAGCCGGCACCTCAGCTAGGAATGATTTGATTACTGATAGCTACGTCGATTGTTTTTTGTTATCAGAAGGATTGGAAAAATGGAAAAGAAAAAAGGCAAAGAATAGAAGCTATACGCGAAAGGATAGGAAGTTTCTTCTGTGCAATTGAAGACGTGAGCGGAAGAAGAGAACAACTACTATTATACAACCTTCGAGTATATACTCATTTACATATACTCATCAAATTTTGATAAATTTTGTAGTTTAGCGATTTCATTATCTAGCTTGTCTATCTAGTTACATCAAATCTAAATTATTTTAATTTCAAATAGTTTTTCCTGTCCTAAAGCGTACGTTGACGCAAAAATTCGTCAGTTTTTTAAATTTTAGTTACACGCTTCTTCCACTTGTGTCTTCAATTATGTTTTGGCAGGCTCGAGTACACAAGGTTATTATTTTGTTTATTTATTTATCATGTACTTCTTCTATGATTCCCTTTAGTTTCAAATTGCAGTATTTAAAAGATTTTTTCGATACTTTAATCGTGTCAATCTATTGCATATGCAGTACGTACAAGTTACGTACGAAAAATAGACCCTTCCTTGTTAGCCACAATAAATGTTAGTAGCGCTCGAGTTTCTTATTTTTTAAACGAAATCTTAGACTATATTTAGACCAGATTGACAAAAGTTCGGTCTAGATATTGCTACGCAGCTGTTAGGGATTATTGTATCGATAAACACTCAATAAGCCCGCCGATGTCGGGGGACATGAATTATTCACACACGCTTTTCACCGACGCCCCAAAATAATACAATTCTTATTCAAATCCTTATACATACGAAGTTTTTTTAGGGCCGTCCTTTGAAAATTCAGGATGTTTCAACTCCTATATAGGCATGCGATGCTCGATACAAATGCGATGCAAGCGCGAATCAAACACAATACAAACTCATAATAAACGGTTACAAACGATGGCACGCGAGCCTGATCACGTAGAGGAACTATTCGGCTATACTCGCTGAGTATCGTCTGTGATCGCCTTTGTTTTATTCTGTAGATCAGAGTTCCCCAAACTTGTTTGTGTCGTAGACCCTTTCCATGTTTTTCACGTGTTGGGTAGACCCCCTGCTTACCTGATATTGATTTCTTGTAAATTTTTAACTGCAGTGAAGTTTAGTGTTAGAAACTTATAATATTATTCATAAAAATATTTAAACGGTGTTTAACTAATGTCACTTTTTGTCGTGTGACGCTTTCAATATTTCAGAAAAGGACTGAGAATCTTGATTAGTTAAACATCGTTTAAACATTTTTATGAATAAGGGGGTTAGAGTAAAGACACATGGTAATTGTTAAACTTATTTTTTGATTCATGGACGCCCTTTTTTTTGATGACGCTGACCCCTTGCAGGTTGTCATAAACCCCTAAGCGTCGATATAAACCACTTTGGAAATTACTGATGTAGATGCTTCGACGATGATCGTGCCGATTAAGGATCAAAGATCATCGCCCATTAGTAGAGCCCGCATAATGCTTACAACGATGTGATTTCGTATCTAATTTGTTATCTAATTACCGTACGTTTCGACTAATTACCGGTAACCCAATTCAAGACACCTCAATCTCGAAAACGCGATGTCAGCAACTCATTCGCTATGGCATTATAGTATGCAGCAGCTCTACCATGAATTTGAAGCAATAGTATTTATTCACTCGATACCGATTACGTAAATTTTTAGTATGGCAATTTTAGTTCCGCACATGACCGCTAGAGGCGCAGTAAAATTTTTCCATACTAAAAATTTACGTAGTCGGGATGGAGTATCGACAAATACTATTTCTTCACTTATGATAGAGCCATTTCTAGGGAATCTAAGGTCTCGTACACAAGAATGCGGCGAATCATCGCAAAACATTTGCGATTTTAACTTTACTATGACATTAAAATGTTTTTGCCGCCGATCGCGACGATCGCGCGAAGCAATAGTATATAAGCTATTTGGAGTCTCGGGAAAATACATAGGATACTTTTTATTCCGGAAAATGTACGGTTCCCGCGTTATAAACGAATTTTGACGCAACGGAGTTGCGGGCATCATTTTTAATTCATTAATTTACTTAATTTTAAAATAACAAATGTTTTGCGCAATTTTGTATTTTTAACATTATTAATGTTTAGGCTATAACGTCTTAATCAAAGGCATTTGTCATTTAATCAACTTTGATTACACATTAACGCCTATATATATGCTTAACATATAAAAAAGAAGTTGTATTTGTTTCAAGAATACTTAATTCTCTTAATAAGAAAATTGTTTTCCACACATAAACAGTATTTGATGCACGCATAAAACAACAACCTGTCCAAGGTTTATTTTAATCAACTTTGGACGCATAATATTATTTACGACTTTAGAAGCTGTATTTATAAAGCAACTCTAATAAAATACCAATTAACCTCATATTGCTTTACGAGGGTACTCGTATTTTATTCTCGCTTACAAAATATCGTAAAAAATATCTTAATTTGTAACAGGATCGTGGAGTGCTAACAAATCCGAGTATTTCTCATCTTAAAAAGTGTTAGCTCTCGGAATCACAAGATTTTTCACTCGAATCGCGAAGCTCGCCTCTTGACACAAGAAAGTATAAGCCGATTAGGTGCTGCCAGATGTACAAATATTTGAGATTATGTGCGATTTATGTATTTTGATGAAAATTGTGTACGTTGAATTTTATATGACCTCACGACCTAAACGTTAAGTCGATGAACTTGTTGGTGTAAAGTGAAAGTTTATTTGTCTGTCACGTCGTAACTGCGGCGCGGGTTTTAGTTAAAATAAGGGTATATATATATGGAGTTGGCAGACGGTCTCACTTTTTTGCGAATCTGTAATAATGAGTTTGGTAGAAGAGCATGCAGTGCCCAGGACTGCTCTCCCATGCGGTAATTGTCAGACAAAAATGCCGACCAGATGGGCGGATTTTTTTCTGACACTCGTACTGACCGCCTACTAATGCGGCAGATACTGCTTACTGGGTCGCTGCATTTTTAAGTACTTGAATACTAATATTATTTTAAAATATACTTTAATCATCATGTTTTTAAAAAATAAAACTCTGCGCACACTACAATACGGATAGTACAATTTTTGATGTTACACAGTAATAAAACACGAAATACTCTTTTTTGAAACTGAAACGTATGTTCAGCACTTTGTTAGCGACACTAGGGGGCGACGCTGGGCTGACCGCCCAGGACGCCGAATAACCAGTTTTATAAGATAAAACTTATTATTTTAAATATTTACTGTCGAATTTGGTCCACTGGGCGACTTCTAGAATATTACTATTATTTCGATTATCTGTGTCTTAACTATGGACGAAACAAAATAACTTGGCACGAAATTTTATACAAATAAAGGTTTAAAAAATTGTATTATGTACATATATCAATGTGACAAAAATCGAAGTGTTACATTTTATAGAACTGAAGAAGTGAAGCTGAAAATAAACTATTGGGCGCGACTTACGGACGCGGCTTACTGCCGCGATCTAGATAATATTATTGTACTAGTTGACCCCGCAGACGTTGTCCTGCCGATTTATTTTGTAAATTTAAACCATTCTCAGATCCCCTTGAACACACACAAAAAAATTTCATCGAAATCGGTCCAGTCGTTTAAGAGAAG
>JAOTAV010032573.1:0-19708 GCA_026546445.1 Cyclargus thomasi
TGCTGTAGTTGAAACATTCAACGTTAAGCATTATGCCGCATAATGCGCTCTAGTGCTGTAATTGGAAAACTACCTATGTGTCCAGATCCTACACCAACTTGCCATTTGATGACAAAAAAGTCTTCACCAAACGAAAAATGCCAGTCTTGCCCTGGTCTTGTCGCAATTCGAGAACACTTAAGAAACACGTTGGACGCAAATCAAATGACAGGTGTACAATTTGACACATGGGTTGGGACAGACCGATTTTCAATCGTTACTCAAGTTCTTCAATTAGATGAATTTGTCGACAGTCTTTGCTTAGGATTAGACATTTTAAAACCGCACGCCTACATAGCAGATCAACAAATCCGGTATTTTAGACTATTGAAAGAGTCTATTTTTGAGAGTGATACAATTATTGAATGCGATTTTGCTGAAGGTACAGCTTTGTGGTTCAGGATGCTGCCCAGTCATTGCACCGGAATAACGACTAGGCTACTCTCCTGACATCAGTGTATTATTACAAAAACAAGCAAAAGTTGAAGCATGGAAGTGTTGTTATGAATTATGATATCGAATGACCTAAAACATGATACTGCAAAGTTTCACACATTTCAAAAAATGTTACACCAATATTTACTGAAAAAATGTGTAGAAACGAATAAATACATTTTATCACTGATGGTGCACCTCAGCACTTCAAAAATAGATTTCACTTAATTAACTTATATTATTTTAAAGAGGATTTCCTTACAGAGGCAGAATTCCATTTTCATGCCACTGCTCAGTGCTCATGGCAAGGGGCCATATGATGGACTTGGGGGTAACTTAAAACGTCTGGCGACTCGGGCCAGTCTACTGGCGACACCGGATAAAGCTATAACTACACCCGAACGCTTATGTAAGTGGGCGAAAAATTCATTGCCTCAAACGCAGGCTTTATGCGCTTCGAAAAAAGACATCGAGCAAAACAGATTATTTTCAAAAAACAGGTTTTTATCAGCAGTGGTTAATGGTTATACTAGGCACTAATAAAATTTCATACTTTCATTCACACTACCGAAGGTATTATAGTAAAAAGCACAAGTGCTAGCGAAACATTTAAAATTGTAAAAATATAAATGAATCAATTTATTGAACATAAAATCTGCATAGTTTTATACTAAACTAATTTAAAATAATTAATATTATTACAAAATACAAAAAAAAATATATTAGTTAGGTTACCCACTTATGGGGTGGGCATAGACCAGCCACGGAGCTTAGAAGCCCGGCGCGCTGCCGGACGCTAGTTGCTACCCTTTGATACAAAATTATAGGCCCATTATAGAAGTTAGTACAGTATGTTCTACGCAATATTAGCTAATCGTATTTAAAAAAAATTTAAAAAATCGAAAGGGTCCCTCTTTGTGAAAAAGAAACAAAAAAAAATTTATTGTATTTTTTTATGAATTTTTGTTTCTTTTTCAATAATACAGTTTTAAAGCTAAGTTACTGAGGTAATAAATCCAGTCGTCCAATTATTAAAATATTTATTTTCATGACACCTTCATCGGCTTTGAAGCAATGTATGGTAAGCGGCTGTCGATTGTTTCAAACTCCTATAATTCTCAAACTACAAGTTATTTCACAAAATATTTGGCAGGAGTAATTATATTATCTATAAGTAGAACATACTCAAATATTATCAAAATCGGAGACATCGACCTATAATTTTCCTGTCCACTTGACGTGAAATACCCCATATTCTTTACCGAATCGACAGGAATCAACTGAATACGTTGACAATTTATTTAGACTTTGTACTTGACGATGCCAAAAATGTTTTCAAGAATTTAATTTCCCGCTTTTTACTTGACTACCTGGCTATGGTTGTCGAAGCGGCATTTAAAAACAACAACTATCATTGACAATGTCACTTTAAAATTGTCAAAACTCAAAACTGAAAACGTCAAATAATGTCAACAAAAATTTTAGAACCAGTTTTATTTTGCTAATAAAATGTTTTTCATGCACTTGTAATTTGTGTGGTGTTATCAAATCGTTGCCGTTATCTGTTTCTATTTGTTTGATATTATCGCGTTGAATAAAACGTTCTCCAGATGGCAGGTAAGTCAAATGTTTTGGCCGGCGGTCGAACGCACGTACCTACAATTGTAATAAATACCAAACATTGAACTTTGAGCACTCCAGTCGTACATACCGGTTTTGTAACGCGACTACGCCCTGACAAAATTACTTTGAACTTAGTTTACTTACAATATAACGATGAACAAACTACACGTTATTACTAGAGGTTTCTCAAGATCTGTTTCGTTTAACGCGATCAAGACTGTGACTGTGGTGGGTGGGGGTCTCATGGGATCCGGCATCGCCCAGGTATGTTAATATATTTATTATAAAATGCTTAAATTTACATTGCTGTTTAATTTTATTACTATTTATATTCTATACAACACAAAAACTGCAAAATGCGATTTTAAAGTGACATTCGATATCGTTGGCAGTGTAATATTTAAAAAAAATGTGATTCAGGTTGCAGCTCAAGCAGGCCAAGATGTAGTACTAGTTGATGTGAAGCCAGAAATTCTAGAAAATGCTCAGAAATCAATCAGCTCCAACTTATCAAGGGTGGCGAAAAAGCTTTACAAAGATGACAGTGCCAAAATTGAATCCTTTGTAAAAAATGCCACAAGTAAAATTAAGGTCTCTACAAAACTAGAGGATGGAGCAAATGTGGATCTGATTGTGGAAGCAATTGTTGAAAAACTTGATATAAAACAGGAGTTATTCAGTAAGCTTGATCAGGTATGATCAATATTTTAATTTACACTCATAGGTCCTAAAATAATATTTAGGCATATCAAAAAATTAAGATAAATAGAGCAATTTTGCCAAACAAGTATGGCTTATTTATTAAGTTTTATTTGATATAATAGAATATTTAGCTTCTAGGGGGCTGTCCAATAATCACATCGTGTTTTTTGTGAATTTTTTGCCTTTCATCTCTTAACTGTCTCTGCTTAGTACAAAAATATGTCTTGAAAATATTTATATTGTGTATTGTTTTGTTTGTATAATGGGGGAAATTGAAAGGAAGCCAGCTGAGCAACCTACGATTTTTGGTTGGAATCTGTCAATACCATGTAAACATTGTGATCTGTTGGCTGGGTTTGACAAAACTTGACCAAATTACTTAGATCCACGATCTGTATCTGTTTCAACTTCTCTCTCTAAAATTAGAAAATTAAAAAATATTTTGTAAACTCAATTGGTATAGATATGAACATACTTTATATGACAAAGTACAAAGTTCAATACACAATTGATTACAATTGTGTATTGAACAAAACAAGAAAGAATTCAAATATGTTAATTGTTACTAAACAATTAACATATTTGAATTCTTTCTTGTTGAGTCTAGAATAATCATATCTATAATATTTTTACCAAGTAATATCGGTGAAATTGATACACTCATACAACTTCCTTTAGTATAAAAGTATGTATATATTATTAGCGGTGATCTAATGTGAAAGCAAGTAGTTTTAAAGTAAGTTCGGTGTGCCTCTTGGCATAGGCCTCCTTCAGTGCTCTCCACTGTGTGGCCCCAAAGTCAGTTGAATGTCATCTCTCCATCTTATTCTGGGATGTCCCTGTTTTCTGGTATTTTCTCTAGGGTATCACAGAGTTAATTGTTTGCTCCATTTATTATTTTTGTAACATTACATGTGTCCTGCCCAGCTCCATTTTAAGTGTTCAGAACATGTAATATCTGAAAGTTTTGTTTTCCTTCTTATTGTTGATTTTATTGTGAAGTATAATCCTTAGAACAGTTCTTTCCATTGCTTTTTTCGTTCTTGCTAGTTTTTGTCTATGTTTGTCTGTTAGCGTCCATGTTTCGCAGCCGTATGTCATACATGGAAGAATGTAGGTATCGAAGGTATTTCTTTTGGTATGCATACTTTGGTTTTGTTTTCATAATTATTTAGCGACAATTTTTTTTTGTCGCTATAAAACCTACAACCACAACCACATGCAGTCGAGTTTTTCCTGTGGAAAACTCGATTTACAATGAAAACAACTTCATGCCTAATTTATATATATTATTTGTGTCACAGATTTCACCGGAGCATACAATTTTCGCATCCAACACCTCATCTATATCCATCAATGACATCGCCACAAGTGTTAAGAGGAAAGACAGGTAAGCAAAAACCATTATTTTATCTCATTTCTTCTGCACTGTGAGATAAATTTTAACGACTAAGCTTTAAGTTGATGAAGATTAAGAAAAATAACAACAATAACATTTACTGTTATCTTAGTCCAAGATTTATTTTATACTGGCTTCAAGAATAATATATGTCTGGAAGTTCTGTGTGCTTTTTGGCATTATCCTACAGCCTTCTTCGTTCTATTCTGTCCATTGCCACTCTTCTCTAGTGGTGTCCAGCAGTTGGAGCTTGATAAAATTAAAGTTAAGTAATTATTAGGCCGATTAAGCGCCTTTGTATGCGAAAATTAAGGCACTCACGGATTTGCGATCATTTTAAAGCAAATATGAAAACTCAATTAGAAACTGCCAGCTGACCCCCGCTATTCCATCCCATCCCGCGATTATCAATTTTCACGTTTTTACTGTTGATGTAATGCCGTGCGTGTAAAAATGTAAAAAAGGCCTTGCTTTGGCGCGAATGGTCCAGCGTCCCGGAGAAACATCACTCATACTGCAGAATGTGATAAGATTAATGCAAACATGCGGTCAACGAACGCCGGGCCGCAACTTTCCCTGACGGACATAATATACAAGATGTTACTCACAACATCACACAAATACTAATTGAAGACATAAATGGAAGAAGCGGATAACTAACATTTTACAAACTCCGAGTAAACACTTATTATTTCCCATAAAATGTTGATAAGTCTTGTAATTTAGCGATTTCATCATCAACTTGTTCATCTGACTGTACATCGAATGCACATTATTTTAATTTCAAACCATTTGTGTCTAAACCTAAGGGACCATCGTCGCACAAATTTCATCGTTTTTAGACCCCTCCCTCCCTTGTCACAGGTCGTCACATTTCTAAAGACCCGTCTCCCTATTGTGACCTCACAAAATTTACAATTTTACACCTAAAAATTTAAAACACATCCATATTTGATAATTAATTTCAAAATGTTAAATGTGATGTCACGAAACTGAGGACCGCCACCCCTTTGTTGTCACACCATGTCACACTTCGACGATCCTCTCTCCCCTTTACGTGTAACGTACTTTATGGATGGTCCTTAACTAGATAATGCTCGCAACTCCGTTCCTCCAAAATTTCTTGTCTTCCTCTGTCTTTTCCTTCTTTCCGGGACTCGAAACCATCTCATTTACCTGTAGTTCTGCGTGCGTGGAAAATCTTCGGAAAAGAGTGGAAAATCTTCGGAAAAGAGTGGAAAATAAAGATCATATTATAATCTAAGCTACTTCCCTACACTTCGAGGCAACCTACACGGCAACGCACTTGCAACGCTTCTGCTGTTACAAGTGTTCATGGACGACGAGAATAAGGAGGGATCCTTATTCTCATAAAAAAAAGTCAAGATTCCTACAGCAGTTTCACTGTGATTCACGCACAAACATAATTAAACCAAAATTCTCTTCCATGCTTTAATCACATGTATTATGTTAAGCAACTGCTCTCGTCCATAGATACTCGTAATATCCAAAGAGTTGAAGTGTTGCCGGCCTTTTCAATGGAGGTATAGGCTACGGAGACTATCCCTAGATAGGTGTAAAGAAGTTGGGCCCCTGTTTCACGCCAGTTTTCTACGAGGCCGTGACATTTCTCCGGTTGATCCGGTCCATTTGTGCCGAAGCATGTAGCAAAGTGTAATTTATTATAATATAGCCATCTCTCCCAGGTTCGGTGGTCTCCACTTCTTCAACCCGGTGCCAGTGATGCGCCTCCTGGAGGTGATTAGAGGTGACCACATATCGGAGTCCAGCTACCAGGCGATGATGGAGTGGGGGGCTTCTATCGGCAAGACCTGTATCACCTGCAAGGACACACCCGGCTTCGTGGTGAACAGACTCCTTGGGCCGTACTTCAGTGAGGCGGTCAGGATGTTAGAGAGAGGTAAAAAAAAAATATGTTCATTAGAACCAAAAATAAAAGGATTTACAAAGATAATATAATATAAACGGACAGAATACCGGGGTATGTTTAAAGATACCTATGGTAAAAATTTGCGATTTTTTGTGGGAGTCCTCGTTAAATATTAATACAGAACCTACCCGAGACCCCAGAACCGGGAGATACCTGGCACAACGGATAGCAGTAGGGAATATGCATGATTTTTTATTCTTTCTTTAAATAAAAAAATACTTATTTTTTTGGTAAAATTGAAAACAACAAACTTACAAGCCTCAGTCGAAGTAGTCAGTTACAAAGTTCATTAGTGCTTACAAAGTTCATACAAATACAAAATAACGTTTTGAGAGAAAGAGATGGGTAGAAAAATTAAATCGCTAATATCTTACTTATTTCTCAACAGATATGAGAAATTTTTTGTCATTCTGTATAGCTTTTAGCTCACTATCATAATAATGTGCATTCAATAAATTTTGTCTTACAAGGGTCTTCCCCA
Organism: Cyclargus thomasi; assembly: GCA_026546445.1. Lineage (NCBI taxonomy): Eukaryota > Metazoa > Arthropoda > Insecta > Lepidoptera > Lycaenidae > Cyclargus > Cyclargus thomasi. The sequence goes on from JAOTAV010032573.1 coordinate 6,631, forward strand.
TTTGCCGTCCAACTGGACAATGTTATTAGTTTGCTTGGTACTCTGCCAGTTAGGGAAGATTTTGACGTGTTTTTACTTTTACTTTAAGTTTGTATATTTTACATTGTGTAATATTTTTATATTTTGATAGGGACGTAAAAGCACTCAATACCTCTCGCCTTCGATCAAATATTAATGAGATGCACATATTATTTATTATTCAATCTTGAAGGGTCAAGATTGAGTAAATGATGGCACCAAGACTATCGGACACAAAACAACTTAAATCAAAATCACACTTGATTTTGATTTTAGTTGTTTTGTGTCCGATTGAAAAATAAAACTTAACCTAATGAGTTGAAGCTCACAATCGTACAAAAGCTAAAATCGCGATCTCGGAGCGACTAGGAGCGGAATAGCGCTTAAGCGCGGTTTTGCCAGTGTCACTTTTAGGCGACAACGGACCACCGTGTGTGCGCATATCTAAGTGTCATACTAATAATCATAATAATTTAATGTAAATCATTCAATAAACCGTATTGGGTCACATCATCCACTTTCATTCATCATCACCATCGTTTGGGATATTGCGATACCTGCCTTCATCATCATTGATGATCAAGCTGCCGTCCTAAAGTCGCTATATACAAAATGTACTTTTTGAGTTATGAGCAAAAAACGTGGCAATTTTTCTATGGACTCGGTACTTTATAACGGCAATATTAATTTTAATATCTCAATGACTATAAAAGCTACAAAAATGTTGATAATACACGTCGATAGAGCTTTTTCTTCTGATCATGATGGCATCAAAATGTCAAAAACGACCAGATGTTGGTTAACGGCGTTTAAGCTTGAGGACGTCAGCAATATTATTATTTTAATATAAAGTATCATTAAATTCACAGTAATATTTTTGCAAGTTAATATTCTGTATAATAAAACGCGACTTATTTTAAGAATGCTAACTTTAATTTCGACGTATTTTTGCATTTTTATTATGTATTTTAATGATCTTTTCTGTCACGTTATTTTTACTAATTAGTAAATAATAATAAAAATAACTGAAAATGATTTATTTTCTCACTCAAATCATTTGATGAAACTATCGTTTTTGTAAAAACATAACCTACAAAAAATGGGTTATAACAAGAAAAAACCATAAGGTTCTGAGTTGGTGTCGGCTTTGGAGTCCAAAATTACTAAACCTTTACCTTTATATTTCAAAAGTGAATAACATACTAACAGCACACTTAGAGACATTGAATGATTATTTTGTATTAATATTCGTATGTGACTACGTCTGTCAGCACTTAACAGTCCAACTTCCCTAATCCCTTATCCCTATTCCCTCATAGAGGCCGGCAACGCACTTGCGACTCTTCGATTGTCGCGAGTGTCCATGGGTGGCGGCAGTTGCTTTCTATCAGGCAACCCACCTGCTCGCTTGCCCCCTAAATATCATCCAAAAAAACTCTTATCATCAATTCGTACAACATCACAAATTGGACTCCTAATCCATCGCAAACCTTATCAGTCTCAGTCCTTACTCTGTCACATCGACTCATTAAATAAAAAAAAATTACAGGTGACGCGACTAAGGAGGATATAGACACGGCTATGAAACTAGGTATCGGTGTGCCTATGGGTCCGCTAGAGCTACAGGACTTTACGGGTTTGGACACAAACATGTACGCCGGTGCTGTCATGTACGAGAAGACAGGTAACCCCGTCTTCAGACCCATCCCGCTCATGCAGAAGCTGGTGGAAGAGGGGAAACTCGGCCGGAAGACTGGCGAGGGATTCTACAAGTATACGAAATAAACTACCCCGCGCTTATCCTATTATTGGTAACAATAAGCCGCGATATATAGAATTTTCTATAGCATAAAGTCTTTGGGCCTGTTTCACTTTCGATTACTGTTAAAGTTTCGGATAGGCTACCCAAAAAATTTTTGACAGATTTTCCATGCAACATCTGTCAAAAAAGTTGTGGACAGACTATTCGACACTTATCAGTAAGCGGTGAAACAGGCCCTAAAAATGCCAACAACTGGGTGTTTTACTTTTACCTCACATATAGCTCAGGAATCAGGTATATAATTATTTTTTATTAAACGTATAATGACTGACTTGAATTTTATTATTTTATTAACCTTGTTCTAATGTATATTTTATGTTAATTTTATAATAAAGTATTTTAAAAATTCATTTGTTTGTTATTTAAAGTTTTTGATGAGACCATGCTGCTCCTACGATCTTCAAACTTTGCATTCATTGTAGATGACTTATATTTTATTGAGTTCAGAAAATGTCTCACTGGTACACACAGCTTCCACCCGGGATCGAACCTAGCACCCTCTTGTGCGAGCCTTGGTGGACACGGATGCTCATAAGCTAAAAACCAAGTCAATTGGTTGTTTCGTTAGGGGTTAAGGATGAACAAACACACATTTATAATTTCTTGTAATATTAGTGTTTTCTTTGGTCATAAAAAGTAATGTTCTTTCTAATGTTATTTATCTATTTTAAATTTAACATTAAATTTAATGTTGTACTCATATTAAAATAACGACAAAAGTTGATTAAACATTTAATACAGGTATATACTAAACAATAAAGTAAATAAACTAAATTAAATACAGGTTGTCACAAACTAAAGTTATCATAATATGGTGCGTGTATTAATGCTGTATAAACAGTTTACTGCGAAAGTAGTTTCTTATGGACAAACGTACCTTTATTATCTTAAAGTTTAGTTGTTAAGTTTCTGTACAAATAAAAAATTTTCTATCTATCTAAACAGTTCGCAACAGTGGCTGATGAATATTTACGAACCGAAAAATTTACTAACGGTGGTTTACAAAAAATGTATTTCGATGCAATTAAAAAACTTATTATTTTAATGAATAATGTTTTGAATGCTTCGTTTTTAATGTGCGGCTTTGAAAAATAAATATTTCATTACGATTTAAAAAAACTTAATTTCTATTTTTTTTTTATAATAGAAATTATGTATTTGTTTTTTACTTGTATTTAATTTAAATAAATTTAAGAGTTCAAGCTTAATATATTACACTATAAACTTAAGAGTATGTGAAATTTGAATTCTACACATTATATGGAATAAACTCAATTAAAAATATATTTTTTATATCAGCATTAACCAAGTCTGTATTATTTAATAAAATGGAGTTGGGTTCTATTAATTAGGGGGCTTACGTATGCGAACGAAAGGTCGTTCGCATACGCCCATTGCACATGCCCAAGGGGGCAAACGATTGTTTCCACACCGCCTGACCTGCCTCAGCCCGAACTATAAGCCAAAATAACGCCACCTAGTCAGAGTACATAGAACCACGTATGTAATTTTCTTAGATACGAACCACCCACGGCTTAAATAGATTCCGTTTCTACGAAGATGTTTACTTAGTTCTTACTTTCTACAATTAAATGAATCAATTGGATACGCGTTCGTGCTGATTTATTTTTGTTTCTGTTTATTTTATAATTTTTCTGTTTTTCTAAATATATTTATTATTTCATTTCTCCATATGTCACTTTTTTTACTGCTACCTTTCTGTGGGGACCCCCACAGAAAGCAATCCTAAGCATTCTGCTACAATATGTAATTTCCATCAATAATCTTTTATTGTTTTGTTTATATTTACAATGTCCACGAAATTATATAATCATTGTGCTTATCCGTGTTGATCCAATTGTAAAGATATAGTGATTATGTCGTGTGATATGATACGATAACAATAATTGTAAGTTATCGGTGATATGCGGAAATCGGAATTAATATGACTTTATGCTTGGTCTTAAGTCAAGTGTACAGCGCTAAGCAGGAATTGTATGTAACTTTTGTCGGATCAAAATAACTTGCCACGAAATTTCATACAAACCTTGATGGCACATATATAAAAATTTTTGTGCCAATATATCAACCATACGTATTCGTTGTCTTTTGCCATTGTTAAAGATGCAAATTTCAAGCATAAAATGTCAGATAAGATTCACAAATAAAGGTTTCAACCCCAAGAAAATCTTTACCTTTTCTTGGGGTTGAAAATATCTTTTCAGCTATGTTCGTATGGAACTTATAACAAATTTTCAAATTTCATATGAGTTTTATGGCAAATTACGATGATCCAACCATAGATCGATCCAACCAAATAATAGTAGAGCAATATACAGACATATATATATAAGAATTGGCATTGAATCTATCGAATATTTAATTGTATCGATATCAGATTGCGAATGTATAGTGCGATTGATAAATTGTCAGTGAGCACATGATAAGATTATTCGCCAAGAGACAGTGCTTGAGCGCGGAATCTGTGCTTGTTGCTTTGTTTACGAACGTGAGTGAGAGTTATTTGGGTTATTCTGAAAAAAAACGATGCAATGGTGCCATCTACCATTCCAAATTCGAGTTGTAATAGACAATTCTGTGTTTAAAACCAGAATAGTGTTTTGTTTTTAAAATGTTAAGTCACAGTGGCGCCATCTTTTGATAAATATTTTTAGATAATTAAATTTTTTATTTCATTGTCATATTTAATAATGGTTGTGGGAGTGTAAATGTTATATTTGTGCAGGTTAGTTAATTAACCTAATTTTTGGTGTCTAATTACAGATTCACTAAATGAGCGATGTGTGTGAGAAACCGAAACGCCAACCGCCGCGTCGGCAGAGGTCAATATATCAGGTAATTAACAAACCTACAATACACAATAAATTAGTAATGTAAAAAAGTTCCATATAAAAATAGTAAAAGATAGATGGGGCGAGTAAAATGATGTCCTTGACATTATTGTAGATAGTATTCTAAACGTTTTCACCAATTCAGATGGAATGACATAAAAACCTAATCGACGTATGTGCGTGTGCGTGCGTGCGTGCGTGTGTGTGTGCGTTTCGTTAACCACAGTCATTCCTGCCTTGGTGCCAATAAAGTTTATTTCATTCGAGTGTATTTAATTTTTCATTCTTTGATTTCGTTGTTGCTAACATTTATTACTTTTGTGTTAGAATCAAAGCCTAGACTAGACTAGTCTAGACTAGAAAGCCTGGACTAGTAAACTGCTGAACCGATTTATATTTGATTTACACACTATTACATCACATATTACAACATCCATAACTCTTAACCAGTATTAATAACCATGTTCCCCAGGTGCACTATAGCCTGCAGCCGGCTCCCGCCGCGGTGACGCCGATGTCGGGGCCCAACACGCTCGCCGCGTTCGGCCAGCAGGTCGCCGGGCACCGTGGCGCTGATGATGAGTATAAAGGTATGGCCACGAAACGACCTGGTTGCAGTGATTTACAATTTTAAGGGTTCTGTACCCAAGTGGAAAAAACGGAACCCAATTACGAAGAATTAGATGTCTGTCTGTCAGTCTGTCTCTAGGCTGTATCTATCTAATAGCTAGAGAGTTTTTACAGAATATCTATTTACGTTGCCGCTATGACAAACATTAAAAACAAAATAAATTATATTTTAATGAAGGCTCTCAAACGAGGACCGTCATTTTTTGTCTTTTGCTAATAGATGTCGCTGTAGTAGTCATCTACATCATGAAATCGGTAGCATGATAAGTTTATAGTTGTTAATGCACTCTACTCGATAAGAGATGTCGCTATGAGGCATACACTTCGCGTATCGGTTGCACAGTTAAAAACATGCCTTTTAAAATTTTACAACTTTGAGTAACAACCCATTTTTTCTCTTTACAATTTAAACATATCTTGTAATTTAAGTTATCATTTATCTAGCTTACGTAAATTTTAAATCTTTTTTCTGGTTCAAAAGTTTCCATTTATGCAAAAAATAAACGAGTTTTCAGATTGTTAGTTATTTCTTCACGTATGTCTTCAATTACTTTCAAATTATCGTTAATCGGTGTGCGATACCAGGTCTTCTCCAAACAGGCGACGGGCGGGTCCTGAAGCCGCTGCTCAAAGCGACAGAGCTGGAGTTCTACCGCCGTCTCGCCACCACCGCTGACCCTGATCTCCTGGAGCTCAGGAGCCTGGTTCCCTACTACCACGGCGCCACCACCATCACGTATGCCGGCGTGCGTCAGCAATACATCGTGTTGGAGGACTTGACCAGGGGCATGCTAGAGCCATGTATCATGGATGTTAAGATCGGTGAGGGTTTACTGTTGAATTAGGTTTCGAGGATATTCGTATAACGCGATTGTCCGGAAGGCATCCTTCGCGTTAAGTTTGATATGACCGTATTCTACTCCTCAGGTCGCGAAACTTGGGACCACCTCGCGACGCCGGAGAAGGTTGCCCGGGAGCAGAGCAAGTACCGGCTGTGCAAGCAGCAGTACGGGTTCTGTATACCCGGCTACCAGGTCTACCGGCTGACTACCGGCCGCCTGCACAGATACGATAAGGAGCACGGGAAACGGTTGCACGGGGATATGGTTAGAAGCGGTGAGTCTGTGCCTTCAGGGGTTCAAGTTCAAAAGTTCAAATGTCAAAATTTTGACATATTGTTTTTTAATTAGTTCGCGACTTCGCACACGTGGAAATAGGATTAATAGAAAAAAAAAGTATGCAAAGTCAGCTAATACCTATATACGGATCCCCTCGTACGTGAGTCCAACTCGCACTTGGCTAATTTTCTAGACATTGTTATAGCTTATGTGATTCCACGATGATGTAACAATAAAACACACAACAATAAAACCTTGAGATTTTTTTTAAACCGGATTAGTACTTTTTTAAGTTTATTCCTTAAACAAAAATACAAAGTACAAATCTTTTCTTTTTATTATTAATAGCGTGACATGTGAGATTATGGAAAGTTCATAACGGCATTATTTAAAGGCGTCTAAATTAAGGCCCCTAATTGTTTTTGAACTTTTGGAACACAATCGAAAAGTGTAGATAAATGTCAAAACATTCACATCTACACTGTAAATGTCAATGTTTTGACATTTATACTTTTTAAATTGACTTCAAGTTGTCCGAGGTACACTTGTATAATTTTGATTTAACGTGATATTTCCAGCGTTCCGCAACTTCGCGAATTGCGCGCAGGGCGTGGCGTGCCGGGCGCTGGTGGTGTCGGTGCTGGGGGCGCTGTGGCGGCTGCAGCGCTGGGCGGGGCGGCCGCGCGCGCTGCGCCTGCGCACCGCCTCCGTGCTGCTGCTGTACGACGCCGCCGCGCTGAGGCGCGCTCGACGGTTAGTGATACAGAGAGGCGCTTAGCCAAGACCTATACGTTTTTGATTCTCTGTAAAATCGATGATTTGGAAATGACATAAACATCATACATGTTATCTGGCGATTTATAAAAGAGAGAAAATTTCAATTTTCGTTAGGTTATGTGTGTAAGATTGTCGTGGGAGAGCTATGCTTCGGCACGAATGGCCGGCTCGACCGGAATGATACCACGGCCTCAAAAGAAAACTGGCGTGAAACGGCATTGTGCTGTGTTTCGTTCAGTGAGTGAGCTTACCGGTGGCCCAACTTCCTTAATCCGGCATCTTTCTTATCCCCATTCCGGCAACGCACTCGCGACTCTTCGGATGTTCCGAGTGTCCATAGGCGACGGCGGTTGCTTTCCATCAGGTAACCGGTCTGCTCGCTTGCCCCCTAAATATCACGAAAAAAAACGATAGTCGTTTAGACAACCGTATGTTTTTCAATTAATACCAATTACCAATCGGTTCAACAGCTTAAGCATAAAGAGGTGTCAGGCGGCACACTTTCGCATAGTAACATCTGCATTATGTGATTTTTGGGTTTATTTTTAACAAAAATACAAACAATTGCTTTTATAATATAAGTATAGGTTATACGTCAAATACAGATAGTCTACTCAGTTGTTCGGCGCCTGTCGTGTCACTATCCTATGAATGATAGTTGTGTATTCACAAGCGCACGCACACATGAGCTGCACGCACAACTGAGTTGAACTAACTTATTTTTCTAATCTTAAAAAACTAAATTATAGTGAGCAACCCCGCTGCATACCGACGCGTCGCAAGTCCATCCACTCGCTGCACAACCCCAGCGGCTCCAACCTGAGCGGTCTCCTCACCTCCAAGGGTCCCTTCTACCCCAAGGTCTCCCCCGTACCCCTCACCCCCCTGAGGGACTACCACACCAGCTTCAGTGACCCCCCACAGACCAAGTCACCCTGGAGTGAGGCATTGGACAAGCTGAATCAGAACCACTCCTTTGAACATAATTATGAGGATAAGGTGAGTTGGTAAGGAAAGGGGTTATGAATGCAGTCTATAAAAGTCGCAAACATCTGTTGAACAATTGTTTATAAAAAAAATCTGTACACAATAATGTTTAAACCATTGTCAAATAGTTGTTAAAATCTTTTGTAGCAAGACTGTTGGTTTTTAAAGGAAGCAAAATATGTTTTTTTTAAATCATGAAGTTTGTGTGACAAGAGACGAATATTAACTATTTAAACGTAATTAAAAAAAGCTTTGACATAAGCTCCATACCCTACATTGTCTATACTTAATAATATGAAGCTGAAGAGTTTGTTTGTTTGTTTCAACGCGCTAATCTCAGGAACTGCTAGCCTAATTTGAAAAAAATCTTTGTGTTGGTTAGTCCATTTATCGTGGACCAATAGGAGCCGAGCAGTAATCAAAAATGTTGTAAAAGCGGGATAATTTATAAAGTTTTACGCGGGCGTAATCGCGGGCAACAAGTAGTTTGTAATATGACTTTTAAATATAAAAATAAGGTGCAAACGGGTTACCTGATGGAAAGCAACTACCGCCGCCCATAGACACTCGCAACATCAGGGTTGCTTGTGCGTTGCCGGCCTTTTAAGAGGGAATACGCTCTCTTCTTGAAGGTTTGTAGGTTGTAGCAATCCGGAAATACCAGCAGTGATAGTTCATTCCAGCTTTACTGTATGTTAAATATTCAATTTAATTTTAATACGACATTTAGAATTTGTGAAATTAAATTGCAATTCAAATTGAAAATAAAATACGACTGGAACGTATCTACTCGTAAGTTTGAATAATATTCTTGCAAAATAATTTTAGCGACATTTTAATACCTGCAAAGTGTACTTTAAGTGGGGGTGTTAGGGTGCTTTTTTGAATAGCTATAGTATGTTGAGGGAGCGAAGCGCTGCAGCGTATGTTTACACGCCGTTGATGGTATTATGCGTGTATACGGGCTTTATATACGACACCTACACGGTGCGAAATTCATATTTGAGCTGAAAGTTTTTGATTCTGACTCAAATGTTTTTAATTAGTGCTCTCTAATTAGCGGCTAATTCGCGGAGGGTTAAAATATGTTATAGTAAATTTTGATTTCGCTTTGGTAAAGATAGTTAACCCTAAAAATGGCTTTATTTAGCAATTAGGTTTAATTAACCGTTTTGAGGGTTCCGTACTTCGATGCCTGTCCGTCTGTCGTCTGTCTGGTTCCATGCTGGATCTCAATAAGGGTAATAGTTGACGGAGTTGGCATTTCCACTAATTATAGTATATTTCTGTTGCCGCTATAACAACTAATGCTACAAAGAAAGTAAATTAAATATTTGAGGGGGACTCTCATACAACAAACGTCTTTTTTGCCATTTTCTTTTTTTGATAATAGATGTCGCTGGTGGTGGTCGACATCGCGCTATCGTATACATGGCGTGTTCGACTGACACAACATTTATGATAACCATTTTGAAATCCTTGTGCTGACCCCCTTAATTTGATACTCGTATTGCTGTATTCGAAAAAGTTTTGTTTAATTATATTTAGGGGACAAGCTAGCAGATAGGTTACCTGATGGAAAGCAACTGTCGTCGTCTATGAACACGATCTTGCGTTGCCGGCCTTTATGAGGGAATAGGAATAGGGATTAGGGAAGTTGCTCTCACTGAACGAACGTCTAAATTTTCTTTAACGTAACTAATCTTAGAACTCTAAGGGCCTACCGTTTCATCGCTTACTGATAAATTTTCTGTTAGGCTATCCACAACTTTTTTGACAGATTCATCCATACAACATCTGTCAAATAAAGTTGTAGATAGACTATCTGTAAGTACTGAAACATGCCCTTAGGCTACTAAGACAAATCTGCCGATAAGTCGATCGTGGCAGTAGGTGTAGTGATTCCAGAATACAAAAATATTCAATGAGGAAATTAAGAATCACCTATGATGCCCGCACTATGACGCTCCGCTGCGCTGAAATGTAATAAACGATTTTATTACGCTGGGACCGTACATTTTTCCGGGATGTAAAATATCCCCGCGACTCTAAGTATGTACAATCAGAGTAGTTGAAAGAGATACTGATCATGGATGTAGGTATTTTGTTCGGATTTTGTCAAACTCAGCCGAAATGTCACGATTTACATGCAATTGACATATTCCGACCAAATGACGTAGGTCCGTCAACTGGCTCTCTCAATTTCCCCCATTATACATACCAAATTCTAGTGAAATCGTTTCAGGAATTTGTGCGTGAAGAGGTAACAGAGAGACAGACATACCCACTATTGCATTTATAATACGAAATCATGGATGACAAACATGTATAAACAAACAAGAGACGCACAAAAAACAACCCTTCCTTGACGTATTTTTTTCTTTCCTTGGCAGTCGGAAACGATGATGATTGTAATAAGCCCGCTAAACGGAACGCCCTAAGCGAGACCCTTGTCAGGATCCACTCGTTTCACGGATATCTTGTCAGTTCAGCCAATTACAGACTCATTGACCACCACTCCACCCTGACCTCTCCCCGCCCTCCCCGACATAGAACATCACTTCGAACCTGCGGGACGAGCACGAGCGCTGCAGGTCTCGATATACCGGTCCTCCTGTGTACCAAGCTTGGTCCGATGCCTCGATTGATTGGTCCTTACTGTATCAATAATGAAGTGATAGAATACAAATGGAAATAAGCCTTTGAGATTTGATTTTCCACTCCACTTCGTACCGTAATGGAAAGATAGGGCGGTCATTTAGACGCAAGTATACCGGGTCTAATAAAAGTCTTAGGGTGTATGTAAGTCCTTATATAGAATTCATCGTGAAAGTATCTTTGTAAATATGTTTTAACACAAATATTCATAAAGCGTACGATACTATATTAAAGTACTAAAAATTAATTAAAACTATTATTACAAAAAACGGAACTGCTTAAGAAACAAAAAAGAAAAAAAATTGAACCTATCACACTTAAATTAGTTTCACTTTATGATTTAAAGTGCTGCAGGCAAACTACTATGTTACTCACTACAGGTTACAGAAAGTTGTTTTTTTTAATAACAGTTTTTGAAAGCACTCCTCTAACAATCTCCCCCAGGACTAAAAAAACTACACATTACCTACCTTGTGTTCATTGTAATAAAACCGTTTAACATAAAAATATATTTTTAATTTAATTTACTTTCGAGTTTTTAGGTTTCTTGTGTCAAAACTATTCTGCTTTTCAGAATGACCTCTGTTCTACTACTTAAGAGTGACTTGGTGTCAAACTTCCTTCGATCTCTGTGATTAAAAGAAAGTATGTAAATAAGAATGCTCAAACCTTGTCCTTTAAAGTCTCTACGTGGTAGCTATACAGTATACAAACAATGAAGTTTGCTAACTTCAATAAAATTCTATAACAGTACACTAGTCACTAACGTCCAACATGACTGCAAAATTGGCTACCATAGATATAAGCACATGCATTTTTACAGATCTACAAGGATTTTGTTATATTTGAAATTGTTTTACATTATAAACTTTTTTATAATGTAAAACAATTTCAATATAATAATAAGCATAAGCTATACAAATCAAAAAAAGTTGTGGTAATGTTATATGAGAATTTAAGGAATAAGAAAAAACTCCTAAAAAATTTGAGACATCCCTTTACATGTAGGGAACGTCAAAATACACTTTGAGCCTGTTTTACCGCTTACAGATAGTCTATTCATTTGACATATGCAACTTTATTTGATAGATTTTGGATGGAGAATCTGTCAAAAAAGTTGCGATTAGCCTAACATAAACTTACTGTAAAAGTTTCTGTTAGGCTAATCACAACTTTGAAAGGCCCTTAATATTTGATTTAACAAACCTGTGCACCTGTTATTTAAATTATGTCACATCTACGAGCTATCTTTACTACAACATTTGAACGACTTTATGAGGTAGCGCGATTTCCTTTCAGCTATTGATATAAATACGCTACTGTTTACCACTGCACTGTGTATATTAAAAAAGAAAACGCTTATGATGTTTTAAAATAAGACCTTATTTTAAAATGTATTTTTAGCGTACGTTAAACAAACTTTTATATAATATTACGATAGCACATATTTTTAAAATATTCACTATAAATTTAACTACATATAACAGTTATATAATATAATGTATTACTTGATATAACTTAAATAGAAAACGAGTGAGTATTATGAATTAATGAGTGAGTAAAATGAAGATTATGAGCGCCGAGTCATGTATTGGACGCAGTTAAGTAACGAATGTGAATGAAAAACATTTCCGCTTCATTACGTGGTCGCGCAATATTTTTAAGTGACACGGAATTTTCGTCATTAAAGGAGCGTTTACATCAGTTTGTAAAAACATTTTGGTACAAACTATTAATAAAAACCTTAAATTCAATGGTAAGTTAAGATAATATAATTGAAGACATAAGTGGAAGAAGCAAATAGCTAACATTTTACAACGTTTGTGTAAATATTGATTTTTTTACCATAAAATTTTGCTAAATCTTGTAATTTGTCTATTTCATTATCTAGCTTGTCTACCTAGCTATCCATTCAATCCACATAATTTGTATTTCAATTTATTTTTCCGGTTCTAAAGCGTCCATATACGCTAAAATCAGACAGCTTTAAAGTGTTAGTTACCCGCTTCTTTCACTTATGTTTTCAATTGTGTTTTGCTTAACGCCAGCAACCGTGCATTTTTCTGTAGGTGATATTTTAATTTCTCAAATGCACGGATAGGGAAAAATAGGTATAAAGGATTATTAGAATTACACTGCAAAAGTATGTTTCCGCCCGGGATCGAACCGGGGGCCTTCTGCGTGTTAGGCAGATGTGATAACCGCTACACCACGGA
>JAOTAV010032584.1:0-19707 GCA_026546445.1 Cyclargus thomasi
GCGAGCTGACGGGTTACCTGATGGAAAGCAACTGCCGTCGCCCATGGACACTCGCGACATCCGAAGAGTCGCAAGTGAATTTCCGGCCTTTATGAGGGAATAAAGAATGGGCATAGGGATAAGGGATTAGGATAGTTAGGCCACCGGTAAACTCACTTGCTGAACGAAACACAGCACAACGCAGTTTTCTGTAAGGCCGTGGTATCACTTCGGTCGAGCCGGCTCATTCATGCCAAAACATGGCTCTCCCACGGCCATTATTATTTTTTTTTATTATAATAATAAAAACTAATATTGTGCTACTAACGCCATCTATGAATATAGATGTGCAACTGTGAAGATGAACTAAGCCTGTAAAGACATACTAAGCCTGTGAAGATATACTAAGAGTATCTACATGTATCCAGAACCGAAAAGTTGCATTTAAAGAATTTTGTTACAGTCACAGAATACTTTTGAAAACCCAATGTCTTAGCATTTAAAAAATCTCGCGAGCCCTCGTAAAACTGCGCTTTTTTGCTAGTAAATAGCCGTTGTAGGCCATCCCTTATGAGCGGCAGCGTCACAGCCTCCTTGTAAGTAATAAATTAAACGTATCCCAAATTAATGCATTAAGACTTAAAGCTAAATTTGCACCAAAAATATATTTAGGTGCGAATTGAGTATAGCAAAGTTTTTTATAGACCACTGGCTATAATAGGGGTGAGCCGTGAGACAAATAATGAGTATCGATAAAAAATCCCATCAAAATCGATTCAATTTATTTTCAATCTTTATTTAATAGGGAAAAGTCTGAGTCATCTGTACCAGGAATGTCGAAATCGCCCGAAATGCCACCAATCGTGATGATTGTTACAATCATCTAGAGGCAAATCTGTAAAAGATACCTTGTAATAACTACTGAGACCGCTTAATATTATAACATGGACGCAGCACACACTATAGGCGAATGCTTTTGACTCTTCGCACCGATGCACAAATTACAAAATCGTCTTTTCTAAGAATTTGTCTCTGATGTAATGAATTCGAGTCTAAGGATGACAATGTAGTGGTAGAACAGAAATAGCTAGGCTTTACTAGTTTAACTGTCGAGAAGTTAATGAGATTGTAATATTTAAAATGATTTTATAACATTAAGTTTATTCAATGATTTTAAAATTTGTAATATTCCGCAAATACAAAGTCTAGAGTGGGTTATATCTACTCGAGACTCCGCAGTACATAAAACTATAACTTTAACATCTTTATTAAATAATTATACAAAACACTTTACGGATTCTTAAGAGGGTGCAAGTATGCGGACTTTTAGCTCGACGGAGTTTTTCGTCTATGTGTCACCTCAAAAACGCGTACTTTAATTTTCACGCAAGAAGCAGTTTTTTCGTGAAGGAACAACAAATAATTATAGTCACAGCTTCACTGTGAATAAATCTTTTAGCATTGGTAACATCACTAGTGTACGTCGTACCCAAAAATCGTTAGCGAACCGTCTGAAAACATCGTGAGAACGTCGGTACTACAGTGACCCGCCTGATATATTACCGTAAACGTGCCATTTAACGCGTACCTAAATATAGTGGGGCAAATTAGAAAAAAAAAAGAAAAAAAATGTAAACACTACATTGTACGAATTCAATAATTAGATTAACTTCGTAATGACGGGGTTGGGAGTTCGGACGAGACGGTCCCCCGCCCCGTGGCGCCTGCGGCCGCTTTTGACCCTATTAATTACCCCATAGGACAGGTAACTTTGTAAGTAGACCGCAGTATGGGATGGATTATTGATTGTGGTACCCCATTAATTAAAGTTAAATTAATAATCCTGTATACTAAATACGAAAGTTTGTTTGATTGTTACTCCTTCACGGAAAACTGTACAAACGATTTTTGTTAAATTTGGCACACTCACAGAGAGGATCTTGGACTAATAGTTTACCTACTATCCCGTTAAAATATACGGTACACGCGTCTTGTAGTGAATTATAAATATAAGAGAATTTATAATGGACGAAGCATGTCGGTTTGCTTGGTTGGCTACTTTGCTATTCAAAGTGACTTACGGCGTCTACCTTCCTCTCGTAGTTACTAGAATATAAGAAAGGATTACTGAAGAAATATAAGAAGTTCTCTTACTGCTTACGGGTTTTTATTAACTTAGACTTCTAACTAACTCTCATGCAAATTAGAATCGAAATTATCATCGTGTCGACCAGCTGTGATCTAAATTAGTTACAAATGGCCTTACCACCTCATCGTTGATAAATCTCTAATAAATTTCTCGATCTAGATTAGCTACAAATTGAACATAATCGTGTGTCAGAGTAAATGTAACAAGTTTCAAAAGATTTCGAATTCGAGTTTGCATTCTCGATTGTGTCGGGTAGTAACCGCTCTGAACATTCCTGTACAATGTTCATACATACCAAAGCAACAATTTAAGGATTAAACTCGATACAATTACGTTGGAATTTCGACTCAAGACGGGGATTATCTTGATGATATACTTACGCGATATTTAAGAAGCAAAATAACATTACCAGGGTAATACTTATTATAGTGTGGATGGCGCCTAAGCGGATTCTTGACATTCTTTAGCCGTTAATAGGGATTAACCGATTCACTACAAATGTAGGTTATTACCTTTTTATTACTACCTACTACTATTATATTAATACCACCACTCATAAGCCGAAACCCGTAAACATAGACAAAAGTGAGGTAAGTGAAATGCGGGTTGAATTCTTTTAATACTTTTAAACTACGATGCTAATAGTAAGAAATCCGTTTGTAGCAAAACATGTCCAAATAATGATAGTATTATGTTCCCAGAGGATGTAAAAAACACACTGTGTAGTATTGGCACTAAATCTACATGAAGTGTTTATGGGAACTACAGGTCACCCTGTGGTCGAAATTTGATTATAAATATTTACATCCATCGTGTAAAGGAGCTAAATAATATATTCTGAATTCAATAACAAGGTTTAATTTGGCATAAAGGCCTCTTGATCAAGCCATTAAATTTTATTGAAAAAAAAGTAGACGTCAACCATAAACAATATAATATTTCATGTATGATTATCTTGGCATGTCAAAATATTGTAGTGTCCGTGTTGTAGTATGCGTAGCGTCTTATTTGTTAAAAATATGTAAAATAAAAGAATATTATGAAATAATATTTGTATACCACACTCCTCCTCTGTATAAACTAGAACTGCGAGAAATGTCATGCTCTGTACATCTACGCGTCTTTCGTAAAAAGGGATACTGCAATTTTGCACTACACTTTAAAATTGCCAATTGATCATAAATATAATATGGATGTTGAACGACAATCGGACATAATTATACTTATTTAGCATAGATATTTAAACACATGACATACACACTGTACAACTGCACTATGAATTGGCATTAGAACCTTGGAATCAGTTTCAAAAGTTATATTTTCCTCTTCATACATAAGTCCTACCTAAAAATGTTATACGAAACAACCTTCTATTATAAAAATAATATTCGCATCAAGAGATTTTCCCAAAGACTACCTCTGAATTTTAATTATAGACCTCAAATTTTGACAAAGGTGTCCAAAGAAGCTTTATGGGTCCAAATTATACCACCCATAACATTAGGCCACCTATGTCATAAAAACTAAACTTTTCCCACAGTTAAGACTGAGAACGAACCATAGCCTGAAGCAAACGGTAGAAGCAACTGAATACCAAGAGCCGAGGAGCAAAACGAAGCACAACTTATCATACTGAAGAATGATAGTAATAAAGCCATGTTTGGTAGTGACGATACACTAGACGGACTTTTTGAAAAGAATCCCAAAAGAAATGTAATCCTATCAGAAGTAATTAAAGTTGAAATTTGTATGCTAGAGAATTCACGATGGTCACCAGTTTCTGAAATTAAGGTGAAGGAAAATAAGCTTTAATGAGTGGGGGTAAAGTTGGGATTAGCTTGAAGGTATTTTCAGTAAGTGATGTAAGTGTGAAGAGGTGAGGGCACGCAATGCTCGCATTGAGGCACGTGGGAACGCTGCGCCCGCCGCGGGCCAAGTTGACGATCACCGCGATAAATTCGACATCACCACAGAGTAGGACTGTGGCAGAGACGACGAGGAAAATATATAAAATCAAGGCCCGGTAAAGAAGCCTTTTTTATCGCTTCTTTACAGAATCGCAAGCTATGTAGCCCGAGATTTTATTGTGTAAAAAAGTTTTTTAAACCATAAATTCTCCGAGGAAAGAAACTACATATTTTATATCCTCGTATAGGTCGTAATGTATGTCGACAAAAAAGTTAAATGTAAAAATGGTGGCTGAATCGATTTAAGTGTAAAGGATATCTATTGCGGGAATCAGACAAACATAGATTATAAAATTGCTAAAGATGTTCCTAAGCTACAACAAAATGTGTTAAAAATCACTGATTAAACTAAGCTAAAGATATTAACTAAGAAATAACATTTTGATCAAAACACCCATCCAATCCCTATAGAAAGTATTATTTTCATTAAAATTTATTTGCTTCTAAAGTAAACCAACTAAATAAAAACATAAAAAACCTTTTCCCCATAGTCCGTAATAGCTTCAGCATCAACGTCTTCAAAGGAAGGAGCATTATCTCCAAGATTCCCAATCCGTATAGATACCGCTATTTAATATACATATAGTATTTATTTATTATAAGAATATTAATTAGTATTTATTATTTCATAGATTATTATATATAGTCTTATTTTTTATGTCTTTATTTTTAATTCTTAATGTGTCTGATTAACATTTTTTTTCTAATTCTGCACGCTCTACCTGATATCCAATATCACATATCTCTTTGTAGGGCTGCTGTAAGAAATTTCTTCGGAAATAAGCAGTTCCTTTGTGTCGTCTTTCTATGTAAATCACTATGTATTAAGTTTTTTTGTGAGCAATAAATGTTAAATAAATAAATAAAATATGAATAAAGTATTTAAAATTTTGCACATTCCAAAAAAAAAATGTTTGAGCTCTCTGCATCCGACCCTACTCTGTGGGCTTTCTAAATCGTTTTTTCGGATCAGGACAGCCAGAGGGCGAATTCTCTAAAAAACATGAGGTCAAATGTCGAGCAATTTATTGCCGCAGTGAGGCAAACGGTTGGGTTCGGGGCTTCGGGTATCCGCAAACCGACAATTAGGATTATATTCACACAGGTGCTTGGTACGTCCCTAATAAGCATCTTAGCTCGGGGCGAGTCGTGCGCTTAATGTTTGGGTGTTGCCCAGTTTTTTGGACTAGGCTTAGGGATTTTTAACCCTTTTTGGTCTGTAGACCTTTTGAAGTCAACTGTTTCCCACAGGTGGACTGCGTTGATGTCTGTGGTTTTACCAAGGCTGTTAATTCTTAAGTATTTTTTATGATAAATACATGAGAGTTATGTTTGTCTTTTTCTCCAAAAGAAAATTTGATTTACAGGTGGGTGGGTTTTTATTTTCTACTATATA
The DNA here is from genome assembly GCA_026546445.1 of Cyclargus thomasi. Classification (NCBI taxonomy): domain Eukaryota; kingdom Metazoa; phylum Arthropoda; class Insecta; order Lepidoptera; family Lycaenidae; genus Cyclargus; species Cyclargus thomasi. Next base: position 5,492 of record JAOTAV010032584.1, read on the forward strand.
AAATGTCTCGTGGATCGGAAAGTCATTTTAACGTTTTGATTTCGTCGAGTTATTTCCCGACCCTATTTACGATGCACGATTCGACTCGGATTCGAAAACACCATCTAATCACTCTGCCGGCGTTGCGCTGCGTGTTTCGTCCAGTGAGTAAGTTTACCGATGGCCCAACTTCCCTCTTCCTCCTCCCTCTGTCTCTATCTCTATTCCCATTCTCTATTCCCGTAGCCTCTTTCTTCTAAAAAAGCCGGCAACTTACCTGCGACTCCTCGCATGTTACTAGTGTCCATGCGACGGCAATAGCCCAAATAAATATTAACATAAATCCGAGTCAAACGGAAATCGGGAATTAGCCAGGTTGTCTATAAGTAAAACAGTAATCCTGAAAACGTTTGTTTAAAATTCCTTTTCATTTAAAAATATCTTTCGTATTAGTTTTGCTTTATTATAATTATTTATCACATATATTTTATGAGTTAACAACATTAAGTATTAACGTTCGTCTAATTTTATTTACATTTCTACATGTCGAGCTCGTGTCTTCGCGCGTGCCCATAAAATTTTATCTACGATATAAATTAGTGGAAACGGTGGTAAAAGCGCCTATGTTTACTATCAGGCTATTTATCTATCGCCACACATGTAGTGTATTGCTGTTAGAGATCTCGGGGTACGAGTCGTGAGGTGTTTTAGACCTCATACTCGATATTGTGACCCGACTGATGTATCAGCACACGATTTTGTTAAGATGCAGTAAAATGTTTGACAGTCACAAACCGGACACTCAAAACTAAAACTTATGTTGTAACTTAGGAAAAAGATAAGACACCAGTTTATTTGTGGCATATTGGTAAATTTTAGAATCCGTGGCCTAGTGGGTAAGACCTTTAGTTCGCACTCAAGAGGGAGCAGGTTCGAACCCCGGTGGAGGTGTGTACCAATAGGACATTTTCCGATATCATGTACTTTATACAGATGCTCAATGCCGTGGGAGAGCCATGAATTCGACACGAATGGCCTGGCTCGCCTGGAATGATACCACGATCGTACAGAAAACTGACGTGAAACGGCGTTCTGCTGTGTTTCGTTCAGTGAGTGAGTTTACCGGTGGTCCAACTTCCCTAATCCCCTATCTCTATTCCTTGATCAAAGGGCTGGCAACGCACTTGTGACTCTTCGGGTGTGACGAGTGTCCATGGGCGACGGCAGTTGCTTTCACTCAGGTAACCCGTCTTCTTATTTTTCTCCCAAATATCATTAAAAAAAATTGGGTGACTGTAATTTCTGAGCTATGTTACTAACAATATTTAAGCCACGGCCTGTGATTTAAAGTTTAATTTTTAAAAATTGTTTGCAATAAATTACAAAATATAAATACTTAGTATGCAATGGTGACATGAGCTAGACTATTAATTAACTGTAGTAACATATTCATAGTATATACCTATAATAATAGACTTATGCAAATATCCATGTGCAAAAACTGCTATTTTCGAATAATATTCTTCGATATTCAAGCTATTTTAACATTTTAGGATATCAAAGAATCGAAAACACATTTTACGTAAAAAATAGACACGTGCCACCTGTCGGTCTCACACACACACGCAACGCCAATCACATTTGAAGGATAAATTCTAAGGTTTACATTTGATTGGCCTTTCGGATTGACCACAAAGCAGTTTTTTTTATAGTGCCTAAAATATTTTTCTTGGAATTCTAAAAATCTTAATTTTAATAAGCAAATAAAATTTTTTGGAACTTTACAATTCTGACTTCAAAATGCGCAATTTTGAATTTTTAATGTACCCCCCAGTGTCACTAGCGCTATCAAGGAGAATGCAACGATACCTTATATGTTAAAAACCATCAAGCCGCTTAGGCTGCCAAGGTGTCATACAGGTCTATACATACATATAACATATATACATGCTCTCAAAAAACATAACCTTCTGGCGCAGTTGGGTAAAAATGGGGTGCGTCGTCGCAACGGCAACTGAGAAATGCATTGAGTGCATTTGCGTAACAAGCCATACGTAGAACGGCTTGCAATGCTCGTATCTCGTGTAGTCTTGTGCGATGATATAATAAATGGATAAACATGGCTTCACTCTTAAAAGAGAGTTGGTGATAAGCTGTTGATACTAAATATTAATGATGATGATAAGAAATTGCTAAAACAGGAGATATTACAATACCAAATTTGACTGTATTAGTTCTTGACCAGGTTATAGCTAAAAAATTAAGCTCATAATGTCCGGACAGACCGAAAAGATACGAGATTGTTCTCAGAAAAAAATTAAGGAAAAAGCCAGAATCTCTTACGGGAGACCCACGTCAGATTCATCAAGCAATTTGCGATTAATTTGACTGCAATTTTGTAGACCACAACAATGATACAAAAAAGACAAATCGAACATCTTTTGTCAACCTAATGACACTCCAAAACCGATAAATCAAAGTTCCGCCATTATTGTGTCACAAAACCGGTGATTTTTGGCATTACCGAACATTAATAGACAATTCCAAACGGAAGGCACGTTTTCGGAAACCACAAATATCACTTCAACGATTATAACCGCATTTGCCCTAATAACTGGTCTCCATTTACTGAGAAAAATTTAATCTTTAATAATTATAGGTTTTTGGGTGTATTCGCTTGATTTTTACTGATGAAGTGGTCGCCACAAGGTTGCCAGAAACCCTTTGATATCGGTTTAATTGCCGGTTCTAAATTCCTAGCAATTACAAATCAAAACGTCTATAATAATTATGTACACGCAATACGATTTCGAGTTTTTTTCTTTACTTTTGATGTTCAAAAATACCGCAGATTTATTTGTTTTGTGAAAAAAGCATATCCGACTATAATTTGTAGAGATTTTGATGTGGATATCAGAAAACATTCAAAATCTGTCAATCATACACGATCAATTTATTGAGGTAATAAAATATCACAAGCTTGTTGAAAAATTTTTATTAGATTTCTGTTTTAATTTATAAAAAAGGATACTATAACACTTAAAATAAATTATTAAGCATTTGTAACATTTGTAGAGTGTATTTTATTATTAGAAAATAGAAAGTCATTTAACTTTACACAAGATAAAAAAAGTAGAGACGCCATTCCATATAATGTGTATTTAATGTCGAAATTAATGAGATGTTTACCCTTAAATTGTCTATGGTATGGCAATTTATTGGCGCCACCTTTGTACTGGTCCCGGTAACCGCAACCTAATCAAACACCCCGTGATTATTGCCTCATCCTTCAAAAGGTTGCCGCAACTTAAACGAGTAAAAGTAACTCCCATATACTATAGAGTATTATGTAGAGGACACAGTAGGTACTTATTCTATTATATTTGAAACGGCATCTATTTTCGCAAAAAAAATAATTTTAAATAAAATATCAAAATTTGTATGAAATCCTCGGTACCTCATTTGACCACTAATCACCATAGACCAATTAAAAAAAAAGCAGAGAAGCCTTAGCAATATCATAACGACTTGATTTACAGTACTATTCAGTATTATAAATAATTGCATCATATGGATTGTACCTACAGCTATCATCATTATACCTCGGTCTTTATTTTATGTGATCAATTTTTGATAGTGCAATATTTTTAAAACAACCATAAAATATTTTATCTTCAACGCATATGTCTTTGTGAAGCTTTTACTTTATTTACTTAACTATCCTCGTAGGCATTTTTAGTTTTAACCTACCATTTCTACCTGCTCTCTCTGTGCCTTGCATAATCTTTGCCAAAAACAAGGTGTTTGAGTTGGACATGTCAAAAATTATGGTATCCTTTGCCATTTCGGACCACCTATCATTACGTTTTTGTGCCATTTATGAATGAGCGTGGTTTCGGATGCGAATTCGCTATTTCATTGTATTTTACAACCCGGCTAATTTGTTTTAGTCTAAATTATAACGTTTAGTTTTACAAGCGTTCCCGTGTGAGAGAAGATGTTCTTTTTGTGGATTATACGATAATGTATTGTACCTAAGTTATGTATCTAAGATTCATTTCAACACTAGCTGTAAAATAAATCTTAGACGTTAAGTTAAAGATTTTCTGTTTTTATATGACCGATACAACACTATAAACATACTCATACATACTCTCTTGGCATAAAACGGTGCCTTGTTAAACAAATTAAATAAGAATAAGATATCCCTTCAAATTATCAAAAGTATCTAAGATCTCGATTTGAATCAAATTAATTTAGTATTTTAAGCAAAAAGTACAAAATAATGATCAATAAATACTTCACGCTTAAGGCACTGTCAACTTGTCTCTGATAAATATGATTGGTCTTGAAATTTCTAATTAAAAAGTTTTTAAAATAACAATAATATCTTAAAATTAAACGAATTATTATTATTGCTTTGACTATATAATTAAATTAGGTAAATGTTAGAAAATACCCATTTTTGTTTTGGAAAACATAAATCGTATCTTGCAAAAGTAGTAAGAAATCTGTAAAAAACCTAGAATAAAACATAACACTTTAATGGATTCTAACAGATTATACAATAAGATAGTCCATGTGATATCATCCAAAATCCGATCCACCACATGTAATAAACAAAGTTACACACAAACATACAAGATTTCTTTAATAATATTTTAATTCAGCCGATTAAACACTTAAATATAGGTTACCGTTAATCCAGCAAAAACTTAAAAACTCAGAAATCATCCAAAAACGACATCAATCTTGTATAAATGTCGGCATCAGCAGCAATTACCGAAGGCTGTAAATCTAAAATAATGCCCCTTAGCCCCCAGAATGATGCCCCAAACCTAGGGCTACTTCAGGTGATCGTTACGTGTGGCCCCGGGGCAGCAATCTTCATTATTCTATTGTTTATACCATTGTACAAAAACTCTAATGACATTAGAGCGAGTAACATAAATCATACAGTCTTCCCTGTTGTATTACAAAAGAGTGAAGAACTAAATATTCTAAGATTAGTAGGTATTAGTCACTTGTTACGAGTATAGCTTGTTTAAGACATAAAAATACTGTAGAGATACTTGCAGTTGTACAGAATTACGTCTTTAGACATAATTGAGAATGCTTATATTATTATCAGCAAATCGATGCTTTACTGCCTCAACCTCGTATCTTAAAAATGGCTACATTTCAGAAGACAAAAAAAAACTGATTAATTTTTTTTTCTTAATAATTGTACAAAACCAGATATGAGGTAATTTGATAAGTAAATTGTCACCTATCAAATAACCGCATATCTAGTTTTGTACAATTACTAAGAAAAAAATATAGTGAGTTTTATTTGACCAATGCAATGTAGCCATTTTTAAGATACGAGGTTGAGGCAGTAAGGCATCGAAATACTGAAAGTTTTATATGACCCTTACATACGTTACTCATCAATATAATTAATTATTTCGTTTCATCAGTATAGACACATAAAATATGATGATCATCATCTATTTAGAAATTCAGATGAGTCCCATATACCTTGCTACCGACTATTTATAACCATTAAATCGATACATGAGTCAGATTTTTCAATAAATCAAAACATCAGTCAGGAACCCGCGCTCGACAGACTGAATTATTTGAAATATGGAGCCAAATGGAGGAATTCACTCGAATTTGAGAATTACTTTTAATTGGGACAAAACAATTTAATCGTTTCGTTTCGGAATAGTCATGGGAAAGGGTTTACCCGTGATTTCGTCAGCGATTAGGCCTCAATCGAGGGTTTGTGCAATTTCCATTGACAGCCAAATTGCGAGCCGCCAAGCGGTACCATTCAGACATCAATCATGCTTCTAGAAAGTTCCGAAACGTTCTAGATCGTTAACTAGTGCAAATTAAATGGAGAGATTTTGATGCTCCAGTAAGTGGACTCTAATTTGTCAGCGTTTAGGAATTTTTGTGATTGTTGAAGAATATTGTGGAATTGTATTTTAAGTATTCGGCAATTTTGATTTTTTTTTCTCTAATCTGCATTTGTTTATATTCTGATACGGATTGAATGATCCGCATCCGCCTGACTGAAAAACTATTTGCGGAGAATGAACGAATACGAAAGTAGACCTCAAGGTTCCGTCCGCTCATGGTTTCAGGTGTGCATGATGATATGAAAAATTCCATTTAAATTTTCTCAGTATTTAATAGTTTAAATTTTTTTACTAGAATTATTTACTAACCCCGAATTCTAAATTTGTAATACTAACCGATGGACCATAGTAGTTACAAAAAAAGATATTGGCTGTATTTGAATAAAATAACGTTCTACAATTTATTATTAAGATATGACTTTTACATTTTTTTTCTCATATTAACAGACCTCATATTTTGACTTTATAAAATATTATTATTATGTAGGTAAAATAACGTACCGGTCTACTGTGCCAGTGGAGTAATATCATATTATGATTTTCAGTTTTACAGTCTTTTCTGCATTATTCAATATTGCAATATAGTGTGACCAGTAGCGACATCGCGCTGTGACACAGCGACATACAAAACTTTCTGCGTAACGAACTAGGTGGCGCTACGTAGCTACTTAATTATTGCAAATGAATCGATAAAATAATTTAGTTTTATAGAATTGTGTATATCATCAAAATGTTTGTTGAATCATTAGTGTATAGCTATAGCATCATTTATACTAATCAGCTTTTTATAATACGCAATAAGTTTGGTAAACCTTTAAATATCAGTCTATTAAATAAACTATCATAAAAAAATACTACCACTACTAAACCATCATGTGAAATTGTTTCTTAGATTTATTTAATAATGCGCAAGTAATTTCGTAATCGATTAAAAATCGACATCAGATCATAAATTATTCGCAAAATAACACTTATGCAATTTGTGTACTTTTTGCGACAGATTGGTATAGGTATTTCAGATTCTCAACATGTACCTGACCCGACGTTCCAATTTTGAGGTATATAATTTTCTTAATCCTTAACCCATATTTTATACACCAGCTCACATTTAAAGTCAATAACAGTAAGTTACCAAAATAAAACCTCGATTCACAAATTACCTAAAGTGTTAATATAAAAAGGTAATTTTCTATAATCTAGCTGATATGTATTTTTTCGAAGCAAACCGTTATTAGAAAGTAGATTTGTTTACACGAAGGTATAGCACGCATAATGATGACCGACTAATGGGGAGATCCATAAGCTTATAGGAAAGTGGAAAGGTTCGAAAAAAAAAATACTACTCACATAAGTGACAATTATTATAATAGAGTTAAGCCTACTTTCTTTTGCAAGAAGTAAATTTATATTATTATTATACAATCAAGTATAAAATAGCAAATTTTATACTAGATGTAAGAATATCTGTGTAAGTATTATAATATTCTGAATTGTTATTACTATTATCATCTGTCTATTGTGAGTCTAGAGTCGTGACTGTTGCTACCAAATTTATTAGAGGTTTAGGAGTGAAATTGTAACGAAGGTACTACATAAAAGCTTTTAGACTTATTTTAATAAAAATAAAAACAACATTGTCACACTTTGCACTTACAATAATTGTTGAAATGTGATAAGCTAATAACTATTCGACTTATTTTAGGATTTAAAAATGGCTATTGTTAAGGAAATAAGACAATGTCTTTGAAGTAGCTTAAAAGTTTTGTTGCTTTGTTTGTGAATTCGGTTTTAAAGAATAAATGTACAAAAAATATAAACAATATCTTCGTCAAAAACAACTTCTACAAATTTTTGTAAAAGAAGTAGGTATGTACCAGTATTTTTATCATTTTTAGTTGACGTAAACAAGGACAAGATAAGAATAAAACAAAAAATCCAATCATATTCGTTTTTAATTAATAGCCTCAAACGCTAACTATAATCTAATTTTTTATTTACATCAAGGAACAAGGATATTAAAATATAGCGATTTATTTTAAAGATTAACTTAGTGAATCTATATTACAGTTAAAACTATTTGTACATTGGAATAGCGATAATGGAAACTAAAATAAGGTAATACTTTTTGGTAACTGTAGTTAACCATTAAAACTAAACATATCACAAATAAATAAACTCCTAAAACAATAACAATAATAAAACTATAACTTCAGTCTTTTGTTGAAAGATCGTCGAAAGATTGTATGTTCTAGTCAAAATTTAAACAAATTACAATAATAATGCAGAAAGAAACATTTCGAATCATAATTATTGGCAAACGTTACATTTAAATGAATGAACTTTATGAAAATGCAAAACCTGCGATTTACAATACAATTTACAAAATAAATACTAAGCTATTTAAAACTACTTAGGTACTGGATCTTTTTAGTTTGTGAACACATGAAATGCTAATACAAAATCTTTGGCCTAATTTAAACAAAATTAAATTTTTAGAGCTCAATAAAACATTTAGATTGACTACTAAAATTATCGCTTCATGATGTCATCTATTGAAAATCCTAGGGTCTTTTTGGGCACCTGAACAGGGGACTGTTGAATTTGATGTTGGAGGTTTGATGGCGATGGTGGTTTATGTGATAGATCTAGAAGTGGGCTCTCCGAGACCTGGCTTGTAGATGAAACCTCTTGGCAACCTTCTAGATGCTCGAGATGATGTTTGTTCGCATCACTGTGGGTCAGAAGGTGCGTCTTCAGATTAGATCTTTGGTTGAAGCTTTTGTTGCAAACGGGACATTTATGGGGAGATTCTTCCATGTGCAAAATTTTGTGCACCGCCAAAGTTCTCGATTGACAAAAACCTTTGCCGCATTCGGTGCACTTAAACGGCTTTTCCTTAGAGTGGATATATCTGGAAACAAAACAAAAACAAATAAGTTTAAACATTCAAATGTAGGCCAATTTTGTTGGTAATTGTGGGTCTAACACAAATTTATAAAAGGCGTCTCTAAAAAAAGACGGCAACATATAATTTGTCTGGCGGTGAAGCAAGACAGATATCGATATTGAAACCGGTTACGGCACAGCGCGTGCGCTCGGCCGCGACCAAAATGTTGATTTTAACACACATTACTAATTAATTCGTTAGCACTAGCTAACATAACTTAACACGTAAAGAATTCTTGTGAAACAACATTTTTATAGTGAATATCATTAAAGCGTTTATTAGTTTACTAATATCTTTATTTGTAATAAGCTGTACAATCAAAATTTAGTATAATTAAATACGTAAAATAACTTTTAATTAAAAAAAGATTTAATCCTTACCTATGATCTCTAAGATGATCTTGTCTTCTGAAAGCCTTTCCACAGATGTCACAGGAGTAGGGCCTTTCGTCGGTATGTGTCCTTTCGTGGATGAGCAGGTTGTAGGATTTGGTGAACTGGCGATTGCAGTATTTGCAGATGAACTGCTTCTTTGGCCTCGTTCCGGGGGCTCCGGGAGCGCGCATCGGCGGTGGGTTCCTCCCCGGCATTCTTTGGGCCATCGCTGGGTATCTCAGTGTATGATGGTATAATGCTGCGTTCCTTATCCATTGGTTTACCAGCATTGCGTGATACGGAGCCGACGGGGGCAGCGTCGCAACTTGCGCTTGAACGTACGACATTGGGTAGTACGGGGTTTGCTTCTCGTAAGCATATGTCTGCATCTGTCTTGCTGGCATTTGGGAATACTGTGGTGACCAGGCCGCCTGGTGCCGTGATACTATCACTGCTGGTGGTGTATCGTCAGTGGGAGGCGTGCGTGGTGGTGTAGGTATAGGCGGTGATGGTCTCTCTAATTTAACTAAAGCTTCTATCGGGAAGTCTGGTGGATAACCTGAAGAGAAGAAAAACTAAATAAATACTAAAGAAACAAAAAATATCAAAGAAAAAAAAATACTGCAATTGAATTTTTAGTTTCCGAACAACAAATTACTTTAGAACTGAATATTGTTAAATAACAAACCGTATGATTTATAAAATAAAAATAAATGTCCTATACCTTTATAAGACTAACATCAACTATAAAGGCTGTGATTAAATATACTACAAAATATTAAATATTACTTTAAAATAACAAAAATTTTTAATTTAAAACTTAATTCAAATTCTGTAGACTAAATAAAATCACCAAAACAGAATAATCAATGGAATCCCGTCAAGAAATACAATACTCACTATGATTATCTTCTATGCATTCATCTTCTTCCTCTTCCACGTTGATATCGTCCGAGCTGTCAACGCTGTACGGCTTATCTTCCATTTCGACACAATCCATTGAAAACAAATCACAAGCACAATCACTAATCACTTCACGAAACCGGTTGACACAACCGGCTTGCGAGAGCGCGCAGAGTGTTATGAGGTTGTGTGCGTCGAGCGTCGGTGTCGTTGTGCTAAGGGGAGGGGGGAGGAGGTTCAAAGGAGCCGCTTCCACTCGGCTTCCCTGGCAGCACCGCGCCCATAGGCGGAGCTTACTGGGCACTGCCTTCGATCGATCTAATCTGCAAGCTGCGACACGGTTCCATTATTGACGGCCGTTGTGTGTTTAGGGACTTTGTCGTATTACGGATTTTATTGCGCATTTCGGAGAGGCTTCGTGTTTTGTAGTTCCTATTGAATTCTGAATCTGGACACAATATTGTTGTGTAGTATAGAACTACTATTAACCGAAGTAGTACTATCAGTAGCTAGTAGTTATTTTTATTCTTTAATATAATGGTAAACTCTGCCAGAAAAAAAAAACATCAAACAAAAAGTTTCTACTACTAGGTACTTGTCTATTTAGTACAAATAAACTATTAGGACTTTTTATAAAAAAACAACGAAATATATATACAATTAGACGCAAAATTCTAAGGAGTTAATGGTGAAAATCTTATATACTTTAAACTTATGTGTTATATTTTAGTGTTTTACGTCGGAAAACCACCAAATGGATTAACTTGCGTTTGGATTATCATAGAAATATATATTTTTTTATTTTATTTCCACAGTTCTTGCTAGATAGAATGAGGTACAGGGGGATATGTTTTACATTTTTTTTAAAGGAAAAAAACTTTATCCCTAACGTAGGCAGGTAAAGAGCAACAGGTATGTAAAAAGGTTCTTAATTGCGGCCTCAATGAAACAAATTTAAAATTGTTTTGATATTATCTAATACAAATAGTTTTGGTAGATTTGCTAGTTAGCGTGAAATATCTACAATCAAAGAAGTTAAAAAAGATACAGATTGGGGATCTATGTAGGTTGGTCACGTTATGTCAAACCCAGCCGACATAGGTATACTTACATGACCAAACCCAACCAAATGACGTAGGTCCGTCAACTGGCTCTCTTTCAATTTCCCCCATTATATATAACATTAGCTACACTAAGTGAGCCTAAAGTTCTCGTTACGAAAATAGCAGCACGTGTGCACACGATGAACAAATAGATTTTAAATTCGTCTTAGTTCCTAAACTAGTTGTTTGTCTACAATAGACTCCTAAGTCTATCGTAGACAAACAACTTGACATGTAATTTTAATCCATCAATATAGGAATATGTTATTTCTTCATCCTTCCTAGCCCTAATGTAGAAATTAGCTTAATGTTTTGTCATAGACTTAGTTGAAAGGATGGAGAAACATAGGCTAGTCTTGGTCTTGGACAAACGTATTGTTACTAAAGGAGCTAATAACCCTCCTTTTTGAAGTAGTCGGGTAAAAAGAATGTTCGTGGTTTAACGTGATCTAAAAGTAATACGAGGAAAACCGTTTCCAGAAGCTAATCTATTATATAATTACAAGTAGGGTTTCCCTGACCGTTTCGCATTTGTTGGACAGGTCTTGGGCTCCGTGAGGTTTATAGCAAAGAAAAAATTCATGTACTTTTGAATTCCACACAAACAAAGCCGAGGCATAAACTAGTACAGTAAAAATATTTAAAGTAAGTTAGATTTAGCGTTATCAGTGTCTGTTGTGCCACTATGGTATGGTACAGGTATACGATTACTATGGTGCTAGCACCGTATACTACTTATGCCTGAGCTTCATCGCCATTTTCGACGTGCCGGTTTCACTCTTGGCTAATGATGTATGTCCTATTTAACACGGTACCTTCGTAGACGCAAATTACTTAATTCGTAGACTTTCACACTCATCATCACAAACGTTGTTAATAAAAGATTCATTAAACTCATTCGATTTTTTAAATGAGATATTTTGAAGGAATTTAGGGGTGATACTTTTGAAAATAGAATTAGATAAAAGTCTACCAGAAATGGGGATAACTTGTGTGTGTAAGCTTAGTTAATTTATTAGAAGCGTCCGCAGTACCTTGAATTTTTGCAATAGGTATTAATTACGAATATGATGTATACACGATGTAAGGCAATCTTAACTATTTTGGGTATATGGATTCGTATGAAGTTTACGCTTATGACTAACGATAGTTTATTAATTTAAGACATAAGTGAAAGAAGCAGGTAACCAACATTTAAAAAACTGCAGGATTTTTGCGTAAATAGACGCTATAGGACCGAAAAAAATGATTGAAAATTAAAATAATACAGATTTGATGTAAAGCTAGACAAGCTAGACAATAAAAACGCTAAAGTACAAGATTTATCAAAATTGTATGGTACAAAAAGTAAAAAATTATCAGAAGGTTTCGCTTCTTCCACTTATGTCTTCAATTGTAAAGTATGTCTGTCTGTCTGTTAAATCTCTAAATTGGCTTGATGAGAAATTACCCCTAAAAGTATTTTCGTATTAATATAAAATTAAAAACTTTCTTTGATTACTTACATTTATTGCAAGTACCAGTTATATTCCAAGTGCCTATACCTTGAGCCTGCCCTCTAGTTCTTTACCTAGTATAACTTTAACATTATTTACTCCCAGATCTTGTTCGTAAAAACACACTTTAGTTATTTTAATTAAGATAATTAAAAACGTGATAGTGCCATTAGAGTTAATAATATGCCCACTGCTATGTGCAGCTTTCCGAGCACGCGACTATTTTTGACCGATTTCAAAAAACGAGGTTACATGTTCAGATATGTTTTTTTTGTTTCATATCATATCAGTATGAACGAACCTTAACGTATCCACACTCAAACAAGGTGTCGGTACTTGGTATACAGCGTTACAAAATCATAACATCTCTTCTTGCATTCGTACCATTTCCAACTCTATCTCGCTGGGATAGAGAGTTGGATTTTCTGTGGATTTTAGTATGATTGTCGGTCTGTTAGGCGGCGGTACCTTTGATCCAACAAAGGGGGCCGCTCGGCTCACCTGACTGTTTGTACTGACCAACGTTAAATAATGTTCATATGGCACTTTGAAATTCATATGCGGCATTTTCTTTTGCGATACCTCGCGATGTATCAATTTCGATGTCGCGGAATGAACTGTTGTTTAAAATTCTAGAGCCAAAAGAAGAGTTATGTACCATAACCGAGGCACGAGGTGAGTCACAAAACTCACAGTAATAAAATACGAAAACGAAGGAGAACTAACAATTTAAATCCTTCCGTTTTTTTTCATTAACGAAGTTTAAGAACCAAAAAAATGTTTTTAAATTTTAAAATGTGGATTATATTATGCAAAGCTTATCCCATTTAGATGATGAATTTTATCCGCACGGATTTTTTTGGGCTTCTGTAACGAAGTGAATTTAAGAGATTTAAGAGAACCCTTAGAGTTAATATATTCAGTAAATGGTTATCAATCAACATAAACAAGAAACTGGTTTGTGAGTGTCATATCATCATTATTATCATTGAAGGACTCGCCTTAATTACCAGTAGTAAAACTATAATTAAAGAATATCTCACTAAAAATTTTATAAGGCCTTCTTCAAACAAGATGAGGATTAACAAGTTTGTATGAAGATTTCGTGCGTTGCTGATAAAATGTACAGTCACATTTAAAAGATTTAAAGTTTAAAGTTGGCTCTCATACAACATATGTGTTTTCCGCGTTTGAGTTTCTTAATAATATCGATAAATTCGACGCACTTATCATCAGCGGCGTGTTCGTACTTAGGTACGAAAAGGCCCGGGTTCGATTGCCACCATATCATTTTTATTTTATGTTTTCTTTGATGATGTTCAAACTTTTTCCTGAATTTAAGCTTATTTTAAAACTTTCAGAAACGCGTTTTTTCAATTCTTCGCTCTTTACTGATACTTCGTGCGTAAGTTCAGCGTACACTTCGACGATTATCTATATATATAAAAGAAAGTCGTGTTAGTTACACCACTTATAACTCAAGAACGGCAGAACAGATTTGGCTG
>JAOTAV010032595.1:0-19704 GCA_026546445.1 Cyclargus thomasi
TGTTACAGGTACCAGACAACGGAAATATATTTAATACTTTTATACTATACACATATTTAAGATTTTTATTATATAATCCACATACACATATTTAATACACATCCATGACCCAGGAACATTGAAAAACTTCTTTGTTCACACGATCTCCGGCGTGAGCTACCAAAGCGCTCAACCACTGCGCCACAGAAGTTGTCTGAAGGATATAGAGGAATAAAGTATTTATTTACCTATAGTAGGTAGTTGGAAACTAGACATAGTATATTAATTGATAAAATAGGCTATAGGACAGCCAAGATTTGAAAGTTGTCGGGCTAAGATGATCGAAAGGTATTTTTTTAACTGAAATTTAGGGGGCAAGTGAGTAAATATGTTACCTGATGGAAAGCAACTGCCGTCGTCCATGGACGCTCGTGATGACTCAAGTGATGAGTCAAGTGCGTTGCCGTTTGCCTTTATGAAGGAATAGGAATAAGAGGAATAGGTAAGTTGGGCCGGTAACCGGTAAAATCACTCACTGAACGAAACACAGGACAGCGCCGTTTCACGCCAGGCCCATTCGTGCCGAAGCATGACTCTCCCACGGCAATGGGAAAACTATGTAAAAGTTATACCTTTCAATAACTGAACAAACTATGCTGTTTGACTGTTACAGGCAAAGACAATAAATTATACAAGATGAATGAATGAATATTCTTTATTGTGCATAATCACGGGTACAATAACATTACATACAAGAAATAAAATAAAAATATTATAATATTTGCCGTGTTATGTATATTAACAACCACAAGTGTACAAAAACTATGATTCTCGTACACTTGTGGCAACCCTTGCGGCAGAGCGAGTAGCTTATGTCTGGTTTACACGTATTAAGTTGCTAAGTAGTTAACTAAATTTTAACTTAACTTTAAATTATTAACTTAAAAACCAAGTTTAGTAGCCAGTGGCAAGTTATGTAACTTAAAATTAAGTTAAAATTTATTTACCCACTTATCTACTTAATACGTGTAAACCACACATTAATCTAAATAGACAATAGCCTATAATACAATATTTTCTTCTTAAATTATTATATATTTTTCGAAACTGATTGCGTTTGTATTTTGTGAAAATAATTTTGTTTTTTTTTTTCGAATACCTTATAACAAATTTAGTTAAACAGCCGTTTGCATGAAATATAGTAATTTAGATAACGCCCGTTAATTACTTAGTACTAGAAACCCGGGGCGTTGTTACAGAATTATTTAGTTTATATAGGTTAGGTATAAGTACTAGTAGTGGAGCCCATTAGTAGAGCAAAAATTCAGCGACCACGCCACCACCTTTTGTTCATCCCACATTTTAGTCCCTTACGTGCCGCACGCGCTAAACGCGCGGTGCGTTTGACGCGTGCGGCACGATTATACGGCATTTATAGATATATACGTTTCAATTGCCGTTTTAATTGCGAGTTTCTTACGCCGGTTCTTCTCGCACGGCTAGTTACCGAACCGGTGGTAGGTCAACATGTAGACATTTTGAAAACATTTGTTTCAAATTTACTCAGAAATAAATGATTTTTATTTAAATTTAATCAACTTATACGTATTTATATACACAGTACACACAACGATATATACTTACAACAAATTGTTAAATTCAGCATTAACAGCGCAAGCGACGCGTACGGTGATGACGGATGCGCGATCACCTTTATTCACTTTATTTTGATAGGTAAAAATATAAACTTTGAAACCTTCAGCAAAAAGGAAATACGCCATTCTTCGTCCTCCTAACCTTATTTCTCACCTAACCTTAAAAGCCATATCGGAATCAATACCCGAACCGAAATCCAATTAAAATTCAGTTATAATTAATTTGTGCTCAACAATGAAAATATCAAATAATTGGCTCGGAGCAAACGTATTGCTTAATTAAGGAAACAGTGAAGAAACAGCCGGTAACGAGAAATTAATAAGCCGACAGCCACCCCGCGTCCCCCGCGTCCCCCGCGTCCCCCGCGTCGCGTCGCCGACGACACATAAATAATACATAAACTTATTGTTATCTTTGAATAAGTTCATACTTGTAAGTAACAAGACAACTGTGGGACAACGCATATTTCCGGAATTATTTTAAACATAGCAAACAATGAGGCAAGCGAGCAAACGGGCTACCTGGGAGAAAGTATTTAGAGTTTAATTAGAATAATAATTAATCAACTCACTATAGTATGTTTTCCATACAAATAAAAATAAAATAAAAGCGTATTCTGTCGCCTATAGTCTCTCGCAACATCTTTATAATTACATGTGCTTTGCTAACCATTTAAAAGGTAATACCGAAGAGGCTCTCTTCTTGATGGTTTGCAAGTCGTATCAGTCCGGAACTATTGCTGGTGATAGCTTTTTTTAGAGCTATGCTTGGCAAAAAGTAACGCGAGAAGCACATGGTACAAGAATCAAGATGATAAGTATAGTATGTTTTAGCGTAGGACAGAAGCATCACAATAGCCTTTTTGGTGGAACGAAAAAAATGTTCAGGACACTTATCTATCAGCTTTACAAAAACCGGCTGAGTACGAGTAAGCACGAAGGGTGCTAAAACATAATTTTTACCTATGTTTGCTATAATATGGTGAGTTTGATGAGAGCTCATCTTTATTATTTTTTTTTTAATTTTACTACTTATTAACAAAGTATAAATGTACAATTTAGTATTTTGTAAAAAAATTTAAGCGCCTGCCTGTTGCTATTATTGATATCGAGCGAAAAACGTGTTTGTTATATAAAAGCCCCTCTTATTTGTCTAATTTATTCTGGTTTTAGTATTTTTTGTTATAGCAGCAACACAAATAATTAATCTTTGAAAATTTTAGCTCTCTAGCTATTTTCGTTTTTGGGATACAACCTGGAGACTGATAGACGGACAGACATCGAAGTAATAGGATCCCGTTTTGAACCTTTGGGTACGGAACCCTAAAAACGACCATTTCCGTCACACCTGCACACTGGGTGGTAGTTCCACGATTTATATCAAGTACCTATCAATTAAGGTAAAGTCACCCTCAGTTTTATAAACTTCATGGGCGGTCGGTTAATTATAATCTAGCCTTAATCACCGAAGGGTTAAACGGTAGCATCTCGAACTGTCAATCTTTTGTAAAAAAAGAAAAAAACTCGATCCTTATCGACGGCATTCGTGACCGCTCTAAATATTTTAACCCAATTAATTTAAAACCCCTTTTTTATTTTTACGATTATTTTAACGCTGGACATTCTTTTGAAGTTTATGATACACACGAAATTGGGGAGGAAGTAATAACTTATGAACCTAAAAATCACCAATAAGATAAAATTGAATATAAAATATTGTTTTTTTGTTTATTAAATTACAATCAAAGAGTTTGAATTAATTTTCTATGCGTATCTAATAACCATGAGTTTTTTTGCTTAATGTTTCTACTGTCAATTTTTGTTCAGTTACAATACGAGTATTAATAATATGTTAAGTGTCTACTCTTACTTGACAAATTTAAATTAAAAAAAACTACTTTTTTAATGATATATCTAAAACTGAAAAAGCATTTTAACAGACCCTATAACTTTGTATCCAGATGAAAATCGGCAAAATATAAAGTATAAACGATGCTAAACGTTCATTTTCCCGACGTAACTACACTGTAAATAAGACTTCAGACGCGGGTGTAAATCAAGATTAAGTACTAACAAACGACCACTCCACGTGTCATATATAAATCAATTGGAAGTCTGCACAGCTGATTGCTTGTGACTTGAAAGACTTTGGCTGCGAGTTCAAACTTCCAACAATATACTATACAAGCTCTATATAATATACAGGATTTTTCCTGCGGCTTCGCTCGCTTTAGGAAGTATTTTCAGACAAACTCTCAACCCCTATTTCACCGTCTGGAAGTAAAATTTCATAAAACACTAAAATACGTATTCATTTATTTTAAATAACCAGCACAGAAATAAAATTTTAGGTCTCTAACTTATGAAATGACGAACTCGCGAAGAAAAGTTTATAGAAACTTCAACAATTTCAAAAAATACATATTAATTTATTTTGAATCAGTAGCTCAGAAATAAATTTTCATGTCTTTAACTGAACAAATCACGAACTTTCATACAAACTTTAAGCCTCTGTATCACCCCATAAGACTAGAATTCTTTAGAATTTAAAATTCCTTTCTTAGCGGGTGTTTGCAAAATAAAACAATTTTTGTAGTTGTAGTTTTGTATTTTTTATATTTATATTAATAAAAATTTTTATTCGGAACCCGCTGATATTTAATAAGTATTTAATTACGCTGCAATCAACAGGTGCTAAAATTAAGTCTTGCTAAATTCAGTGGAAAGTAAAAAGTTACTGTTTGAAACTGAAACTTTGCGGTTACTTTAGCCAAAGTTGTTATAATGGCTGTAACACTCCTTATTCTAAAAAATAATCACTTTGGGCAAAATGTTTTACCGTATTAGCCTAATAGCTCGCTGATATAATGTCATAAAATCTGCTAGATAGACAAACAATTCAACTGTAGTTACTGGCTACTTTAATCAAAAATAAAAATTTGAATAAAAAGAGTTCAGAATGTCAACCCCGTGCCGCGAGATCCCGCAGCTCCGTGGACGATAACCACAATCCCACGACCCATAAGTCCAACAACGCCACTATTTATTACTCACTAAGTTCACTACATTAAAAGCAAATCATACACATTACACACTACATAAAAATTTCAAAAGATACAAAAGGTAGCACCGCAATTAAGGCACTTAGTAACATTTTAAAGTATTTAGATATTATATTAAAGTAATTTAAAGTAATTACATATTATATTAATAAGCAAAATACATTACCGTTATGTGAAGGTAGGCTTCAGTCTCTGGAGAATTCAATGCAATGTGTATGGGCCCATATAGTAAAGCCAATATCCAACAAACTACAGCGTTCCCAGACCTACCAGCCACGGAACCGCGACCATCATACCCGGAACCACGGGACTGCAATCCCTAACCTACGTGTTGCCTACCACTAGTTCGGGAACTAGCCGTGCGAGAAGAACCAGCGTAAGAAACTCGCACGCAATATCCAAGACTATATAATACAATTCTTGTGTGCGTTTGTTTGTCACTAAACTCCTTAGAAATGACTGAACAGATTTTGATGAAATTCTTTATTGTCTGGTTTACACGTATTAAGTAGATAAATAGGTTACTAAATTTTAAGTCACTTAATTGCATGTAAAAACAAGTTGCTAGTTAAATGTCAAAATTTAAGTCATTTGGCTTAAAATTTAGTTACCCACTTATCTACTTAATACGTGTGAACAAGACATATGTGTCCGAGGGGACTTGAATATGGTTTAGATTTACAAACCCAGGACCGGCAGGACAACGTTTGTCGGGTCCGGGAGTAATCACTACAAAAATATGCGGAATTTATTGAAAACCAGTTATTAACGAACCAAATGCAAAATCAGATGAAAAACAGTCAAACCTTTCCTGTTTTTCACATCCGCAGGGGCTATTATTTTTCCGCATGATGTCAATTTTCCTGTTACAAAAGGGAAATAACAATATTAACGGTGCATAAAATTGATACAATATAAATAAACTTGAGGCAATGGATCACTTAATTCCGATAACGACTCCCACCGCCAGGAAATTACTCGTTTATTGCTTTTTATTATGAGGCCTTTTTTATGAAATGTAGCTTCATGACCAAGACTGCCTTTTTATTTATTTAAGGATAAAGTAGCTTGTATCTTAATAAAAGGAATATAGAAAATGCGCGTTATATGCATTAAACTTATATGTATATTACGACCTTTGTGGTAAGCGCGTTGGTCTTGGATGTATATTAATTATGTGTATCATATAATAAGAATCTTAAATATGTTAACAGAATAAACGTATTAAGTATATTTCCGTTGTCTGGTACCCGTAACACAAGTCCCTAGGGTACTTAACACGGGACCAGACTAACGTGGTGTGAAACGTCCATAGATATTATATTATTTTAACCTAAAATTTAACTTATCTACTTTCTATACTATGAATATGTGAGAAAGTTAGTTCGTATCTTGGCGCTACGCCAAAAATTATTATCATTTTATTATCATAATACTAATAATAATCAAACTCATTTATTTAAACTTCGAAGTAGAAAGGATCACAAATAGGGTCCAACTATAATATTTGCTAAGTTAAATAGTTCGTTATGGATCATTAAGTAGATCACTAAGGCGTCTCACATTAATCATTAACGATTATCCCATATTTAACTAGGGTACGTTATTATGGGTTGTTTGAGTTTCAAAACTATAGCATCATTAAATGTAATAAAGTCACAAAAAACATCCACAGCTACGAATTACGGACGAATTACGATGGAATTATTTATTACGGATAATTCTTAACATCTTGCAAATTATACATTGACTACGTTTTCGTAGAAAGGACATAGAAATATATCCGCAAATAGCCAGGTCAGATACGTTTTGAATATAATTATGTTTGGTTTTTACTCGCCCAAACAAACTAGGAAACAACTTTTAGCTTAGTGAGTGACTTATATCTCTATATTAATACGCAAGCTAAAAAATTTGTACCCCTTTTTACGAAAGACGCGTAGATGTAAAAGCTTGAAATTTTCCCCAATTATAGTTGATATAGAAGATGAGCGTACAATACCAATATTATTTTTAAATATGCTTTTATCTTGCATATTTTTAATAATTAAACGCTACGCGCACTACAACACGCACACTACAATATTTTGACATGACTTGACAATCATACACGAAATACTCTTTTGTTTATGGTTGAAATGTGTGATTTTTTAAATAAAAATTAATGGTCTGATAATGAAAAAATATTTAGGTCAAATTAAAGTCTGTTATAGATTATAGTACTTTATTGCTCCTATAAAACTTACTATTTTAATATTTATAGTCGAATTTCGGCCATACCTCTAGTACCGTTAAAAGTTCCAAATATATCTAAATTATTATATTTCCTTATCTTGGCCGGCAACGCACCTGCAACCCTACTGATGTTGCGAGAGTCTATGTGCGGCGGTAGTTGTTTTCCATCAGATAACCCGTTTGCCCCATTTATTTTATAAAAAAAAAATATTTCTTCTGAATAATTTATATCAAACAAGCTTAATAAAAGTCTATTTTAAAATAAAAATTTTATATCAACCCATTTCTTCTACATCGTATCAGACAAGCAACAAAATAATACAGAAAAACAACTTTTTATTTATTTAAGCCGAGAAAAAATTCTTTGAACTGGATGGAAGTTGAAACTCTTTGAATGGAGCACAGATATGGGTATTTTAAGTTTTCTAATAATACAGATGGACTTTCCCACTCAACCAGTGATAATATTATTTCATCCCTCTCCATCGAATAGACTTCTGCAAAACATTTTTGTTTACCCACCTTCAATTGTAATGGATTCCTTTTGAATATTCCATGAATTTTTAAACGTCCAGAACACGGGGAGTCTTTTACGATTTTGGGGTTTTATTCTTTGCACGAATTTGCGGAATTTCCTCAAAATGGCTTTCGTTAATAGTTGATGCATTTATTTCAGGAAAATCGTGGATATTGTGGCCATAATAAAATGCCTGTTTCTTACGTGTAAGGATTATTATAGGAAAGACTACAGCCAACGTGTAAATATGCCGTATGTTCATAGACAACCTTTAAACAAAATTCAAAATAATTGGTCAACTAATTATTCCTAATCCTCTTTCCCTATACTTTTTCACGTTCCCCATTCCCGAAGCCTATTTCCTAATAAAAAGGCACTGGCTTTTCATTAGGTGACTCGTCTGCTCGCTTGTCCCCAAATAGTCATCAAAAGACAAGTCAGTCGTAACTTGGATCCACCGGTACTCTACTATATAAGTTTATATTTAGTCTCCAAATTTTATCCTACTAAACCTTGTCTAAAGCAAGCGCTTTAGAACATAAATTCGTATACCACAGTTCGTGTCCAGGGTAGAAAATAAGACATGCCTGACCATTTCCGACGACTATTATTCTGTCTACATCCGTTTCCGCCTGTCTCCAAACAAAATCCCATAAGAATTGGACAATTGGAAGTAATACTCACTTAAATAATAATCCCATTCAAACAATTCTTTGATGTAATGGAGATTTCCGTACGAGTTTGGCATTTTTTGCGCTCTCACCGCAATAACTTGATGTCCTTTTTTGGCGACTTTGAAAAGGACCATCTGCAAAGTGAAGTGTGCGTAGTTCATTTTTTTTATTATTTTCTTTATGATATTTTTAGGGGGCAAGCGAACAGACGGATTACCTGATGAAAGCAACTGCCGTCGTCCATGGACACTCGTAACATCCGAAGAATCGCAAGTGCGTAGCGGACCTTTTATGAGGGAGTAGGGAAACTGGTAAACTCACTCTCTGAACGAAACGCAGCACAACGACGTTTCACGCAAGTTTTCTGTGATTGCCGTGGTATCACTCCGGTCGAGCCGGCCCATCCGACAATGTCTCATTGGTACACGCATCCACCCGGGAACCTGCACCCTCTCGAGTGCAAAAGGTCTTACAAAGTAGGCCACTGGGGCTCTTAATTTATATGTCTATTATATAATTTTGTTGTATAATTTACAAAATTAGTATTTTATTATAATTAAAATTAAATTTTTGCCCGCGGATCTGCTTGCGTGGAATTGAAAATCGAGTAAAAATACGAATATTATTATAAGCCTCCCTTGGAAAAGTTTTTGAAGACCAAAAGTAGCCTATGTTCCTGACCATCCTTTCAACTAAGTCTACGCCTAAATCAAGTCAATTGGCTGCTTCGATCAGACGTCAAGAAAGAACAAACGAAAAAACACTTTCCCATTTAAATAACTAGTTGTGCCCCGCGGCGCTACCCGCGGCTTAG
This sequence comes from Cyclargus thomasi, assembly GCA_026546445.1. NCBI lineage: Eukaryota > Metazoa > Arthropoda > Insecta > Lepidoptera > Lycaenidae > Cyclargus > Cyclargus thomasi. Next base: position 8,937 of record JAOTAV010032595.1, read on the forward strand.
TCGAGATTAAAAAGTATCCTTTGTATTAATCCAGGATATCAGCAAGCTCCATGCCAAATGTTATCGAAATCGGTCCAGCCGTTTAAGCGTGAAGAAGTAATAAGAATACACACTCACAAACTCACAAACTTTCGCATTTATAATATTAGTAAGATATTAGTAAAATGAGATCAGTGAGACTAGTAAGATTAGTAAGGGAGTACAGATAAGTTATCAACTGTGTGGCTCAGTTGGTAAGCGCGTTGGTAGCTTAAGCCGGGGGTCACGGGTTTAAATCCCGCCGACGGAGCAAGTTTTTCAATATCCCTGGGTGTTGGATGTGTATTATATAATAAAAATCTTAAATATGTGTATAGTATAAAAGTATAAAATATATCTCCGTTGTCTGGTACCTGTAACACAAATCTCTCGGTTACTTAGCACGGGGCCAGACTGGCGTGGTGTAAAGTGTCCATAGATATTATTATTATGTTCCTTAAAAAATCTTTGTCCAGGTAAAGTCGCGAGCAAAACTTGTAAGCAATAAATTTCACCAGCACAATAGGGTGCTGTAAGTAAAATAATTTAATTATTCGAATATAAATCAATGAAATGTAAACACTTTTATTAATTCTCGGTTGTTAAATTGTAAATTATCACGCTAGGAAGTGGCAACCCCGGGGTTCTTTAACTCCTGGAAATTTATAAATTGATCCTTACGGGATGGTTATAAAGGTTATGTTGAGTGTAACATGATTTTGAATAGTTAATATGAGGGTGATTTAATGTTACCTGAAAATAAGGGAATAAGTGAGTTTAATGTTAGTGGGTTAATGGGGAAAAGTACATGACTCTTTATCGGGATTTTCGTGTACCATGCCAATGTGGCTTGGCATTCCAAATTGAAACTAATAATAAAATTTATTAAAACCTGCCAAGTGCGGGATGGACTCGCGTACAAAGTGTTCCGTAGCAGAGACTAAAAAAATTGTAAAACTTGTTCCGAAAATTTAACAATTGTCACAGTCGTCTACGTCATGTTAGCGATAGCGCGATGTAGACGTCTACCAGTGACATCTATTATCAGTAGAAAGAAAATAAGAAGGACACACGTTTGTTGTATAACCCACTTAAACAGCAATTGGGCGAGCCTTCTATTCCACTCCGCGTACATGATTGTGGTACACTTTACGGAAAAACTACAAGAGCTTTAGGTTTGGGCTTTAGCATAGTAATTTGTCTTTATGTCTAAGTGTCTTTAAAAATAAAATAATAATAATAATAAAATTGATAGTAATAAAAATATTATATCGTACTACTAACGCCATCTATGAGTCTACAACTGCAAAGATAAACCAAACGAACTAAGTATCCGCATGTATTCAAAATCGTAAAATTATATTTAAAAAAACTGTCAGTTAAAGAATTCTTTCGGGGAGTCCTCAGAAATGTGACCTGTGACAAGAGGTCTTAAAACTATGAAACTTGTGTGACGTACTTTATGGATGGTCCCTTATGTAGAAATGCATATTTTAACACCCCATACAATTTCAGTCAAATTCTGAATTAAAGTTTTAAGTGCTATCTTTAGGTGCTTTATTTAATACGTTTTAATATGAAAGAAACTCAGATTAGCTATTGGATCTCCTGACGAACTACATTCGGTATCCAATAAAAATATTTTACGATCGCATTTATAACGTCCAAGACTCTCTATTAATCTCTCAAAGAATCCCTCGAATCTCTATAATAGAGAAATCATTCAGAATAATCACGTCACTATCGCACGAATTCAAAGGAATCCAACCTTAATTGCAACATAAAACAGTCTTCACCCTTTTAATCATACCAAAAGAGCAATGTTCCGGTCCGCTAAAGCCAGCGCCGGCTTTATCCCAGTGCGGTAAGGTTCAAAATCGCGTGTCACAGAGAACACTCTATCATATTACGGATTTTCTGACATGAAAAGCTAATTCCGGGAAGTCGATATTTCGTCTGCATCGCTTTTATCTCTCACTTCTGATTTCTTCATCTTTAATTACTTTCAATATTTTAGCTTACGGCTTGCAAATGTTAAAATTAACTCATCATTATTAATGTTTAAAACAAGCTTAGTCTAAACTCTTAAACTTATTTTATCCTTAATCACAGTTTTATTGATTGGACCCGACAAACGTTGTTTTGCCAGACTGATTTATTAATCTCAACCATTCTGAAGTCCTCTTGAACAGATCCAAAATCCAAAATCCTATTCTAATCCAAAAACCAAAATCGATCAAGTCGGCTTCCTTCGCATTGGATAAGTAATTACGTACAAATTTGCATCCCTTTTAATATATACAGGGTGTAACTAAAGTAAGTGATAAAACTCCAAAGGTTATATGTGTCCCTAACATTGGCTTTGGATGTCGCGAGTGCCCCTAGGCGACAGCAGTTGCTTTCCATGAGGTAATCCCTGTACTCGCTTGCCCCCTAAAAATCATTAGGAAATGTTTGAAAATTCTCGTCATCATTAGAAGGAAATACATAAAAATGAACCGTACCTCATCATAATAAACAATATAACCCCATAATTTATTTTATGATTACCGTTCACTCTACCATTGATACTGAATTGGGTTCGAGTTACAATAGAAAAATATTGTACTATTCCAAGATTTTTTTTTAACGTTTGTCTCGATTTACAAAAACTTGTTTTAGGATTAAGAAGCATTATAAGTACCATTTTTTAAGTAGATAAGTAGTTAACAGAATTTTAACTTAATCTTAAGTCATTTAACTTCATGTAAAACAAAATTTAGTCGAAAGTGGCAAGTTTCATGGCTTAAAATTTAGTTAACTATAAGTGGTTAACTAAATTTTAAGTCATTTAATTTGGTTTACACGTATTAAGTAGATAAGTCTACTTAATACGTGTAAACCAGACATATATCTTGGTCCTTAAGTTTAAGTTACCTCTAGACTCATTCAGATTTTTCGAATCGAAAGAGTTGTTTTTCGAATTCGAGAATCAATAGTAACTTCTGGACCTCATTTTGCAATAAACTTTTGTTAGCATATCATACCTTTACAATGTACGGGACATACGCATATTAATAAATATTAATATGGGGTATTAAGTTTATGAGGCTACGGCATAAGGTAAGTGATTATTATTTATAGTCTAACGTGCCTAATGGAAGGAACTTCGAAAAACCTGAGAAATAACTTTTCAAAGACTTTGACGTTTCTTTTAGAATTTTATAATATCGCTATTGTTATTGCCTTTAACATAATGTGATCGAAAACTCGTCTTTACTAATAATATAAATCTAAAGAGTTTGTTTGTTTGTTTGAACGTACTTATGTCAGAAACTACTGGTCGGAATTAATTTTTTTTTTGTGTTGGTTATATACCATTTATCGAGGAAGGCTAAAGGCTTTCACAAGTCACAATATCAAAAAATAAAAATATATATTCGAAATGGCGGCCTTGCTGCTGGAAGCAGTTTCTACCAGGCAACCCAATAGTCGCGGGTAACAGCTAGTAAACATATTATCTCTTAAAATTTCCTTTTAAGAAATATGACCTGAAATAATCGAGAATAACAAAGATTTTAGATGAAAGAAAAATAAGTAAGAAACAATTTCAGTAGTAAACTTGTCCGTGTAACAACAAAAAAGTAACAGCACGTTGACCGACATTACTACGAGCAATAACGGCGTCAACAGATATGCAAATCTATACTAATAATATAAATCTGAAGAGTTTATCTGTTCCAAGGCGCTGATCTCAGAAAATACTGACCGGAATTTAAAAAAAAAGTGTTAATCAATCCAATTATCGAGGAAACCTTTAGGCTTTATAACTACGAGATATAGGTGCCGAGCAATAATAAAAAAATGTTGTAAGAACGAGATAATTTATGAAGATTCACGCGGACGTAGGCGCGGAAAACAGCTAGTGTCTTTTAATATCACTTTTATCCTTATTTAAGGCAAATGTGTTAGGGCGCTGACGTCTTTATGTTAAAATATGGTGATAAAATCATTACTGTTTTACAAGACAAGGAATTAGAAGTGTCGTCCAAAATGTTGACGAATTCAAATCGCATTTTTACGATCTGTTTGTTAAATTGTTAAGCGCAACGGTCAATTTAATCCTGCTTTTTTTAAGGTTCGTCAAAAAAGTTCGGATAACAAAATCAAACAATGGCATCGAACAGCATGCTTAGCATGGCGACCGAGAAATACGAAAGAATAGAAAAGCTTACAGATTTTTGGGATAAGTAGACAGATTACCATGCAATTGTGCATCTGCAGTTGTCTGTCCTGCCGTACAGAGAAACACTTTCTCGTTCGCTTGGCGCTGTTATAAAGAGAGTAAGGAGGACGTTAGTAGCTCTTCTATGCCAATTAAATACCCTTCCCTTTGTCCAACGATGTCATTTTTTCGTGGGTAAATGCTTTACTCATCCTCGGCACACATCGGTCGGGGTATGTGGGACTCTCCGAGGATCTACCCACTAAAACCCCCTGGTGCTCCACTCTCCGTTTGAGCAAAGTTCCGGGCACGATTAACCCACCGCAACTCCGACAACGGTGGACTTTCGTCACAATATCGAAGTGCAGGCTCTTTTGGGATAGCTCAAAGAAGCTCACACCGGGACAGCGATGCGCAGTAATATCATGCGCGTCACGTTTCTCTCTGAGAGTCTAACGATGTTCTGACAAAAGTTTAACTTTTTCGGTCCGTGTGTGAAAAAGTGCACAACGCCGCTGAAAATTCCATGATTTGATACAGTATAATTACAACTGCATCAAAATGATCGTTCAAAAATCTTTGCACCCATAAACCTGTCAGGATCAGCCTATGATCTATTTCAGCAGAACAGTTCTCAAGCAATTATTTTCGTTAGTGTCACTTATGGCGTGTATTTTTGTTCGTTGTTATTGTAACTCCGAGAGACGGGGCTCGACGTCCTCTTAATTTTCACTAATACGTGCGATGGCCTGCAACTGAATAAACACAGATTTAAGGCCGCCTACGCACCTGCGACTGTGCTTTGGACATATTATTCCATGTCGCATTTAAATGCTTGTATATGGAATTTAGACCATTCGGTTCGGGTTCAGTTTCGGATTCGGATTCGGTTATTTAATTATTAAATAGCAGTAAATTATTGACTTTAAACAGATTCTTAGTTATAAAAACTAACATACGTGAACGTTATAAATTATTTATTGAACTCGCAAAACTATGATTCAGCATAATGTATTACATAAATAAATCAGCCATTAAAATGACCTCTCCTAATATCTTTGATAAAAAAAATTCCGTCCGTCAATTTATGTCTCGATAGTATCTCACAGTCGCAAGTCTGTAAACTGCCTTATGTGAATCATAATCTCATCGATATATCAGAGCTATTCTATCGTCGACTGCGGACGGGAAGTGAGCGAAACGGACAAATATATGAATGGAGACTTATAACTAAAATCAACAAGGATTGAAATAATAGATTGACTCATTACTGAGGGTGTTATTTAAGCCCAAGCTTAGCTTTTCAGAAGCAAACACAGCTTTGAATTAGTATGTATAATGGGGAAAATTGAAAGATAGCCAGTTGACGGACCTACGTCATTGTCTGATCTGTTTGACATAAAGTGACCAAAGTACTTAGATCCACGTTCTGTAGCTGTTCGAACTTCTCTGATTGTACATGATAATATATTGATGTAACATATAATTTTATATTTTAATACATATCATAATTTAAAACAATGTAAGCAAAAGATTACGGAAAACTTAAAAATTAAATTCAAATCCAATCATTTTTAGGCTCTATGTAGAGTATAAGCGTCCTAACGGCTAGGTATACATCCTGTATACTTAGCTGTTAGCAACAAATGTAAGTGATGAAACTTTAAAGATCGCATATATCCCTGATATAGAACTCACTGTGAATGCTCTCACCGCTGAAAGCGAAAAAATGTTTTTCGATTTTCAAGGGCAAAATCATGGCACTGGGGCGCTAAAGTTAATATAATGAGTTACTTATGTTACACCTGTATATGCGCATTTCTTATTTCATTTTACAAAAAAAATATAAGACGTAGACGGTGAAGACCACTAGCATGGCGTAGGTATGAATTATTGCACAGTGAACATGTATGTCTAGTTTTTTTTTCACATTCGACCGTGAACGCGTTTTGCGTTAACAAAATTTTATATAAGATTTATACAGCGCTACCTAGCTATACTCACGGTCATATGTACAAATTCCATATAAAATCTTAGTAAACTCAGTCGCCCATAGACACTCGCAACAGAAAAACTGCAGGTGCGTTGCCGGCAATACAGAGCGTATACCTTTTTGAAGGTTTGCAGGTCCTATCAGTTCGATAACACTGCTGAAGATAGTAATAATGTAATGTAAATAGTTTATTCTTAATCCGGTCTTATCTAATTTAGTTTAGTATCCCGGTACATTTGTATGTGACTGTACTGTAATGGACCGAGACGGGAACAATGAGAAACCCGATATAAAAGGCACAATGTTATTTTAATGGCCAATGTTTGTCTTACTGCGGCCAGAATAGAGCCATCGAATAGAAAACAAACGAAAGATATTTCAATTACAGTCGTCCTTCTTATTTTTCGTGTAGCGTCACTATTTCGGTTACGGATGGTGTGATGTGGTTACGTAATTATAAAGGATATTTTGATTTAATCTAATGCCGCCTTAATTTGAGGCATCAATTTGAGGACAGCGGCTGTCACATATGACAATATTATCTAAGTGCCAAAAACTTCCGAACAAAATTTTTATGTAAGTGCTATCATGATATGCTTTGAATGAGCCGGAGGAGTTTTTCTTCTATATTTGAAAAAAAATTATGTATAACAAACTGCAAAAATGGGCTTTAAAAATTTTAAATTAGAAAAAATATTTCCCCAAATTAAGGCAACAGGCTGTAAGTTTTTCATGCATGCTTACGCAGACATTTTTGTAATACGTTAAAAACACAACAGAAACAAAGCAAAGGGTCAAAGCTAGTTGTGTTAATAACTACAAATAGTGGAGATTATGGTTCGGTTAACCCAGCGAGCGGGGATCAAAGTGTCCAAATATTTTAATCTAATATGTTCCATAGTTTCGTACGGTATCTGATTATACCCAATAGATTTTAATTAAATAGTTTGAAAGGGGTGGCGATCAGATTTGTTTATGTACAGATATGACAAGTTATGAGGAACAGAAAATGCTAAGAGTTGATATATTTTTTAATTTTTTAAGTGATCTTCTTTATGAGAAAAATGTCATAAAGCGAAAAAAAAATCACTACACTAGCGATTTCTTGGGGGGTTTTCCGTGTAGCATGCTGTACGTCGATAGACACAGCCCAACATATTATATTAAAACTTTTCACTAAATCACTAAATCTTTCACAAAAAATTAATTGAGTCCCAAAACTCAAAATTCATAGTAAAATATTTTGAAATCGACAAGATGCTTGCCGTAACCGAAACCGAAATGTCGTTTCCTTAACAGATGACATAATTTAAACGCAGCAATTTACAATCATGCAGACCATCGCAAACGTTCTCAGATTTCGAGACAAAATTACCCTGTAATCTATTTGTTACGATAAATACAGATAAATCAACAAAATAACAATGAAAACAAACCAAAATCACATAGAAGAGTACGTAGTTTTTTATTTATGATCCTAGATCATAATTTGAGGTGAGTTCAGCTCTTCGGACCTTAACAAGAAAATTATGGGTCATTTTGTATGAACTTCAAGAGCCCACCTACAAATTCAAAATAGCGGCCACCCGTACTTTTGAGAGGCATTGTTATAATAATGACACTTCACACGTCCGACGTCATTTACAAATAAGACGTTGAATAACAAAGAGCTGGGACGTCTTTAATAATAGAAAAATTCTTATATTAATAACGAATGAAATTCTTAATCCTAGAATTTGGAGACTTGTAGGTGTGGATATTAGGCTTTTAATAAATTAATTTTGCTATCCTAACCTAATTTACTAAGAACATATTTATGGTATCAGTCAAGTCTTCAATTAGTTTATACTTGATTTTCAGATAATACTACTGAGAAAATTTAAAAGTGAAATAGTATGATTTAGAGCAAGAAATGCTGATGTCACCATAATACACAAAATATCATTATGAACTTGTGTACTGGCGGACAAGGCGTATCCGCAATCAGTATGACAATCCCTTATAAAATGCTGTGACTGATATCATATTAATTGGTGAAGAAATATAAAATTTGTTTAATAAGTGCCTGATTTATTTCCATAAGCTTATAATAAGTCACGCTAATGTGGAGCTTATGTTTAAATAATAACAACTAAAGAATTTCAAGCAATTTCACGTAATATAGTTGTAAAATTTATAATACAGAAAGTTACATTATGTATATTCTAGAGAATAATATTAATTGTACACAGTACCAGTCGTTAAGGCTTGTATAATGGGGGAAATTGAAAGAGGGTCAGACGAACCTATGTGATTTGGTCGGGCTATATCAATTCCATGTAAGTCGTGATCTGCCGGCTGAGTTTGACATAGCTCGACCAAATTACCTAGATCTGTATATGTTTCAACTCTCTCTTTCTCTGATGGTACATGGGCGGGGTAAGTTGAACCTGTAATAAGTATGTTTAAACGTTAAGCACATTACCCAAAAAATATATAATATAGAATGACTATCATTATTTAACTTCTAGCGAGGAATTTTTCCCTGGGCTCATCGATTTTTTGCAAAAAAATTGGATAAACTAAGAAACTAGTGGGTTATAATGAACGATATATTTTCATACAAGACATTATAAGTAACACTATAATACCTAGCAAGGAATTCTTGATTTTATTAATTGTATATTAATTATTTTCTGTTAGTGGCGTATGTAGGAATCTTAATAATAAAATAAAGTAAAACCTGGCGTTGGGTTACCGCGTTACCCAAATCTATCTCCCAGAATGTTTATCTAGATTTTTTTAAAAGATAAAAAAAATTTAGAAGATAAAAAAAAATAAACAGTAGTTAAATGATAATGCCAGTATTTATCCGCGGCGTAGCGCGCGTTAAGAAGTGTTTTAATTACTTACTAACTTTAATCAAATATTCTCACCCTTCGGGGTAGAATTTTTCAAAAATTTTTTCTTGGCATAAATTAAAATTAAAATTCTGTATGAATCAGTATTTTCAAAGCGAAGTAACCACGTATCAAATACTGTAGTTCCTGGTATAAGATTTTAAATGTAAAAAAATTTAAATATACGGTACATTTGCCCAAGCGCATACAGCATATTACATTTAGAGAATCCGTTACCTAGTGGGTTCGAACCCCGGTGGAGGCGTGTACCAATGAGACATTTTCTAATCTCAAGTACATAATACGGATGCTTATTGCTATGGAAAAGCCATGCTTCGGCTCGAAAGGGCCGGCTCGACCGGAGTGATACCACGGCCTCACAAAAAACTGACACGGCATTGTGGTGTTCGTTCAGAGAGTGAGTTTACCGGTGGCCCAAGTTTTCTTATCCCCACTATCCATATTTCCATTCCCTATAGCCTCATAAACGGCCGGCAACGCACTTGCGACTCCTCGGATGTTACGAGTGTCCATAGACGATGGCCGTTGCATTCCATCCGGTTGCCCGTCTGCTGGCTTGCTCCTAAATATTATAAACAATACAACCATGGGGTGTGGGGACCATCCCTGTGCGGGTATTTTCACGATATTTTCTTTCACCGTACGCACATTCGTATATAATGTATTGACATAAGAAAATGTCGTTGGCAATCAGGGTTATTGTCATTGGTACAGGCCTTGACTCTAGTTCGAAAGCCAAAGGTCTACCCACTAGGCCACGATGCTCGAGATATAAGAAAAAATGTACAGGCGACAATGCCACATCTATCGTATGAAAATCTATGTTTCGCGTGAAACAAGTAGCACGCTCTAGTAGCTCATATTAGGTTGGAAGGCTTCAAAGTTTGGTTATGCCATATTAGCTTGCAAATATAGAACCCATACAAAACGCTTATTGATCAAATGTTATACTGGTGCAAGTTGCAAACTGAAATTTATGATCGTGGAGTAAGTAAGTGCTCTTTCAAAGAGGTTCCTTGCAGCTTTGTTTATGGGCTTGCACACTGATGCATGGTGTCGCGTCAACACGAGATAATTCATCAGAAAATTCGTCACGTACAACACGGTCACATAAATTACCGATACAAGCATATCTATATAGGTTAATTTTCTGTTGCTGTTTTTAGACATTTTGCTGTTTTTTACATTTTTTCTAAATTAGATATATTTTCAAGGTCACATTATGTTAATATAGCCGTATTGTATTTTGCAAGTTACCTTTTCAATTATTATTTTATATAGTTTTTAAGTCTCTATAAATACACGATTTTATTTTGGCCTATTTGCTTTCTGTCTGTCAAAATACGGCGTATAAAACGTAGTGTTAAAAATGTCAAATCAATAAATAATTTTAAAGTTTAAAAAGTGACAGCTTATCTGTCGCCGCCCGTCGGCAGCCGAGATTTCGTTCTCTATTCACCGTCCACCCGCACTTGGCGTACCTATAGTTACAAAAGATTGTAATATTTACATTGACTTATAATTATTTATGTATTAAAAACAAATATTGTCTATTAAATTAGTTTTAAGACATATCCTTGTTATTTTCCATCTTTTAGGTAAAAGATGGACCCGTGCGAGTTTCTTACGCCGGTTCTTCTCGCCGGGTTAGTT